>PVKC010001858.1:0-47160 GCA_004027635.1 Crocidura indochinensis
AAAGTTATTATAGATAATAATATTAAGGGTTAAGTTCTTTTTTTCTATAATAATAATTTTTCTGTTAACAGTTGGGCCTTTAAAAAAAATGCTTAGAGGGGCTGGAGCTATTGGACAGTGGGTAGGCATTTACCTTGCACGCTGCTAACCCAGGTTCAATCTCTGGCATCACATATTGTTCCCTAAGCCTGCCAGGAGTAATTTTTGAATGCAGATCCAGGAATAATCCCTGGGTGTTTCAGGGTGTGGCCCAACCCGCCTTCCCCCCAAATCTTTGGAGGGTCCTAAGAAATAGTAGAGTTTAAGGTTATTTTCCTTTCACACAGAAAACCTTGATTTAATCTCCATCGCCACTTATAGTAACCCAAGTGATTCCAAGTAGAACCAGGAATAAGCCCTAAGCATTGCCAGGCACGGCTCAGACCGCCATTACCACCACCACCCCTACAAAACCCTTCCCACCACGACACACAAAGTAGAACTTTTTGAGGGTATTGTGATGTTACAGGTTTTGAAAAACATTTCTTGTGCATAGAAGTCTTTGGGTTTGATCCCCAGCAGCACAGGCCCCCCTAAGAACCATTGGAAGTCATTCTGAACCCTAAGAGCCACCTAGAATAGCAGTCATGCTACACTGCTGTTGTGGTTTCTCAGTAATAGCAAAAGAAAGTTATTATGCAACTCAGATTAGAGAAATAGAGGATCTAAGGCAAATGCTTTACAATTGAACTACATCTCTGCCCACCGGTTTCTGAAATTCTTTTGCAGGGTGAGACGGGTAGGCAACACCTGATAGCCCTCATAGACCACTCTGAGTAGCCTCTACAAAGCATGTACCCATTGACCTATCTCCAGTTCTTTTTGTGGTTCTTTTCTGTTTTGTTTTGTTTTGTTTTTGTTTTTGAACCACATCCGGTGATGCTCTGAGGTTACTCCTGGTTATGCGCTCAGAAATCACTCCTTGCTTAGGGAATCATATGGGACGCTGGGGGATCTAACTGAGGTTTGTCTGAGGTCAGGGAATACAAGGCAAACACCCTACCACTTGCACCACCACTCCAGCCCCCCTTTTGAGGTTCTTGATATAGGTTATGAAATATTGAGACTAATGTCTTTTTTTCAAAAAATAAAGTTTTTTCACTATGAAGAAGCCTCTGTTTATTCTTCCATTTGTCTCTTTCTGTCTCTTATCTGTGTTTGCTGTCTCTATCTTTCTGTCTCCCTGTCTTTTATCTGTGTCTGCTCTCTCTATCTTTCTGTCTCTCTCTCTTCCCACCCCCTCATATTTCTTTAAATGAAATTATTTTACTTCACTTAAAACTAAAGTTAAAAAAAAAAACTTAACCAGTTTATGATTTTTGTCTTTAGTCCTTTTAAATTAGGATAATTTGAAGATGGAGGATATATTTGGGGCACAACCACCTTAGGTCTAGGCTTGCTCCTGACACTGCTCAAGCGTCCCTCCTGGAGCTGCTTTGAAGGCCATATTAGGCTAGGAATCTAAATAAGATCAATTACAGGCAAAGCAAAACTTCAGTCTTGTTTTTTGGGGCGTGGGGGGACTCTAGGATAGTTTTTAAATCACAGATATAATGAATTTAAACGTTTTATTTGCACTTGAGTAACCCCAGACTTAGTCCCTTTAAGAAAAATGGTAAGACCCTCAAAATTAATAAAAGTATAGATTTTAAGGGATCGAGAAGATGACTCAATAGTAAAATGCAAGGCCAATAAGGCAGGGCCAAGTTCAAATCCCAGTGCTACCCGTATCAACTTTGGTGATCCTGACAGCTTTACTCTAGTGAGTAAGTTCCCAAGAGAAGCATGTACCAGTGAGTTCAGTCTCAGTTGCCTCCCAGAGACCAAGTACAATCCTGGTCACTCTGAAAGTCTGAAATTCCCAGCGATAAAGAAAATAAAGTAGGGGTCGAGGGGTGGAGGGGTGGAGGTAAATTTTAAATATGAAACATGGCAGCGTGGCTTGCTTTACAGTTTTTGATTTGCTTTTGTTATTTTTTTCCCCTGGGTTTTTATTAGGGGGATGGGTTACAGTCACAACCAGTGCTTAGGGAATATTCTTGACACCTTAAAAATGATGATGGGTGTCAGAACCATTGCACAATGTTAGGGCCTCTGCCTTGAATATGGCCGTCCCAGGTTCTATCCCTGACATCCCATATGGTCCCCAAGCCTGCCAGGAGTGATATCTGAGAACAGAGCCAGGAGTAACCCTGGATTACTTCTGAATGTGGCCTAGACACAAAGAAACAAACATAAAAATGATGCTGGCAGCGTTCAGTGGACCATATGTAGTGCCAAAAATTCAGACTAGGGACAGTAAGATGTAAAGTATGTGCCTCATCTGATGTGCTGTACTACTACTCGGACCCAATGATCTATAATTGAAGCAATTCTAACTAATGTAATGTATTGATCAATGCTTTTGTATTTTGTGTTTTCCAGGACATCATAGATACTGCTAGCTGTTCTTTAGCTGAGCACTTTGTGACCCTTTTGCTGCCTTCAGTTGTTGATCAGCTTCAGTTCACAGAAGAAAAGCTAGATGAGGCCTTATTAAGAAAAAAATGTGAAAGGATGGTTAAGGCTATCGAAGTATTGTTAAATATCCTTTACTCTTATTCTTTTTTTTTTTTTAACCTCGTATTACATATTTTTTAGCAGGAACTTTGTATTTGCCCTATTGTTTTCTTAGTCAGAGGTATTGAACTTTATTCAGTGTCTTTGGATGTTAATCTGTTGAACTCAAGAGTTTCTAAAACAGTTATTTATACCTTGTGGACATTTCTATCACAATTTGAAATGAAAAGTTATTTTCTAAAATAATTATCCTGTTCTCTCATATTGACAGCTACCCTTGGGTAATTTTGTGCCTCTATTCTTTGATGGAGTGTTTGGAAAATAATGTGGCTGCTTTCCTCCACCATTGTTTCAGTCTTCCCTTTCAGCCCACAACCTTCACTTCCCCTTCTTATCCTTGTCTTCCTACCATGGTAAACTCAATTCTGCAGATCACTGTCAGAGAAAAATTGAGAAACTACTTTACTGCAATGGTTCTCAATTTTGGATATGTGTTAAAAATTACCATAGAAGGTTTTTGGATAATTGCCACTCTAAGCCAGGAGATAATACAAGGATTTGTTCTATTGAACCAACCCACGTCTGATTCTTGGCATCACGAGGCCTCCTAAGCATTACCTAACATGTGTGTGTGTGTGTCTGCGTGTGACGTGTGTGTGTGTGTGTGTGTGTGTGTGTGTGTGTGTCTGTGTGTGTGGCCCTGGAAATATCCAATTACTTTCATGGGTGGGAGGTCTTGGTGTTCTCTGTAGGATATCTGAATAAAATTATTACATTCTTTGAATTTCCAGCCTTGCTGGCTAAGTGTTTTCTGCAGTAGCATCTAGTCCCCCTGAGCACTGTTTGGGAGGCTTTCCAAAAACTACTGTCACTTTATCTTGACATGCGTAAATTCCAATTTAATATGGGATTGCTGGGCAGAAATACATTTCTTGTTTGAACAGTCCAGCCAAAATTGAAAATCGTTGATGCAGAGACATATAATTGCATTGTTTGAACTTAGGGTATCTATATTTGGATCTTGTATCTTTGGATGGTACAAACTTGACTTTTAAAAAAAAAATTCATAGATATTCAGGGACCAGAACAATGGTGCAGCGGTAAAACATTTGCCTTGCATGCGTCTGACCCAGAACGAGCTGTGGTCTGATCCCATGGTGTCCCATATAGTCCCCCAAGCCAGGAGCGATTACTGATAACCTAACAAAAACAAAAATTCCTGCAATAGAAAAGCAGATCTTTTCTTTTATCTTTGACTTAGAAACTTGTCATCAATCTCATCATTTGCACTCTACTAGTCATTTAAATGCTCAGTTCGTGAGCTTCCTAATTGCAATCTTAAGTGCTTTATTAATGCAAAGTGCTGATACATACAGGCTTCTTTGAGAATTTTCTGTTCCTTAACAAAAAACTTACCTCTCTGTGGAGATGATACACTGAAAATGCACATTGCTAAGACTCTGACTACTATCAAATGCACCACTCTAATAGAACAGCAGTTTACTTACGGCAAAATTGATCTGGGATTTGGAACAAAAGTAGCAGATTCAGAACTGTGGTGAGTATATGAAAAATGACAATGCCAAGCTTAATAAAAAAATCAAAAAAGAAATGAGCCTCTATCCTTGGGTATTTTCTCACTAAAGTTCAGAAAACTAACAAAAAATTTCATAACTTTTATTATATTTATAGGTTATTCTTCTGAAATATAACTGACATGTTGAGTTTTAGTTTATATTTGTCTCACCTTCATTTGATTTTCTTAGGGTCTTTTATGTTCTGGAACATTTGAGCACTGCTTCAGTCATTTTTTTGAAATGTTCACTTAATATTTTTAAGTGAGAAAATACTGAAAGAGAAAGCTTTCTTTATTAAAAGGAACTAGGTCCCTGCTAAAGACTTCCTAATAACAAATATTAGACTATAAAGTCTTATGATTAAAGGTTGATTTTCACTGATGATAAATGAATTTTATTAAAAAATCTTTGAGAACTTGTCAAATGCTGAACAGTGATATTAGTTCCTGTTTTCCTAAATATTGTGTGAGTCATTTGTTCTTCAAGCTCAATATCTTTTTTACTTTTTTCACTTCCCTTCAGTTCAAGAGTGAGAATATGATTAATGTCATTTCTTCTCAAGCTATTAGGTTATTGCACTGTAGTATTGGCTAAGATTACCTTCTATTGCTTAAATGTTAGTCACAAAGCTAAAAGTTAAAATGAGTCATATTGATAGGTTTCTAATTGGAAGCTGAACGGTAAAGCATGTGGCTGTTTGAGAGTAGGGCGTAAGATGTTCCTATTTTAGATCCTTGATGTTGTTTGAGGTTCTGTGTTTCTCATTAGATCTTTCATCTCTGTTATTTTACCTCTCAAGACAAATAAGTTGACTTCTTACGGCTTAAAAAACGAAGTTTTTTTTTTAGAACTTGAAGTAAACTGTAAGCTTTTTTATGTTTTCTAATTTACATATGATTTATTTTTAAAGTAAACTTGCTGCTGATGTAATTTTGAAATCTCTTAATTTGATGAACAAACTTAAACAGTTGGTTCCTGGTATGGAAGTAAGTTTCTACAAAATCCTTCAGGTAAGCTATAAACTGCAAACACTGAAGTTTACTCTTGCATTAATGCTTCATGCTGTTTTTATTTAATAGTCTCAGTTATTAGAAATGTTTCTTTTAGACTTCTCCAACTGACGAAAAAATTAAGTGCATGTCTTAAATCACTGTAATATTTCACTATACTTATTTTTTATAGTTTAAACACATTTAACACAAATTATCCTGATTCTGAAATATAAAATGTTCATAATTGCTGGGTTACGTTATGCTATATATATATATATATATGCTATATATATATACTATATATATATTCCTTCATTTATTTGGCATAACGTATGTATATGGCAGAGAAGATGGTTTTGTTTTTGATTGGGATTGGTTGAGGTAGACAATTGAGATAGGAACACATCAGGATGAAAGAAATTTGATTGGGATTGATATTTAAGATTGTAAATAATGTGCATAAAATAGCTAACTCGAAAATTTCAATGATGCTGACTAAACACTGTATCATTTATTTACTTTGATAGTTATAAAAAAAAACATGACTTGCAACACATATTTAACAAATTCATGCCATTTAAACTACTACAGTAACTTAACCGAAATGGTTCTCGTGCCTTTAACAGCTGGAGAGAAATAAAAACTGAACAAGTAGAACCTACTTCTGAGACTGAATTTTAAAATCGAATGTCAAACTTATTCATCAATACAATTTGAGCATATCTTCACTCTGTTTTCCAGTTTTCTGTCTGCAAAACAGAATTGATGATCCTTCATGAGAAAGAAGAGTTAGGAAAATTTTATAGATGTTATGGAGATAAAGTCCAGCTCTTAATAGTTTTGTGGCATTTAGGTATACACAAATCTTGAAAATACTCAGGATTGTTTCATATTTTTGCAGCTTTTAGTTGTAATTACATATTCATTTAAGACACATTCATATTTTAATGATTTCCAATGATAAATTTTGATTTTTTTGGTTGATTTTGTTTGTTTTTACCTACTTGATTTTGTCACCTCGAAGCAAGTGATTTTTGGCTAATAATACTAATGTAAAATAGTTATATAAAAGACACTTTAAATTTCAATCAAATTATTCTACTTATTGAATTTCCATTAACCAACATTTTTTTCTTTTAAAGGGCAGCTAGAATTAATAAACAACATTTCAAAATATCTTATGTGCTATGGATAATTTAAGTTCATCAAAAGTATTAAAAACTGTTAGATTTATTAAGCTTTGTTTTTGTTTGTTTTGTGTTTTGTTTTTTGGAGCCACATCCAGTTGTGCACAGGGGTTACCCCTAGCTATGCACTCAGATATCGCTTGTGGCCGGGAACCGTATGGGATGCCTGGGATCAAACCTTCATCTGTCCTGGGTCAGCAAGCATACAAGGCAAACACCCTACCATTGTGCTACCATTCTGGCCCCTAAGCTAATGTTTTTTATTGTTTACACAAGTATTTATAAAAAGATAGAGACAAGTAGATACTTTTAATTCCATTAAAAAAGTTTTAGAATGGGGCCCGGGAGATAGCATGGAGGTAAGGCATTTGCCTTTCATGCAAAAGGTCATCGGTTCGAATCCCGGTGCCCCATATGGTCCCCCGTGCCTGCCAAGGAGCAATTTCTGAGCATGGAGCCAGGAGTAACCCCTGAGCACTGCCGGGTGTGACCCAAAAAAAAAAAAAAGTTTTAGAATTTATGTACTTAGCTCTTGGTTAATTACCTTATTCTAAAAGATCTGACATAATGTTTTTTCTTCCTCTTACCTGATTTCTGGATTTGCTTAGGATTCACGTTTGATTACTCCCTTGGCTTTTGCCTTAACATCAGATAACAGAGAACAAGTACAGTCTGGACTGGGAATATTATTGGAAGCTGCTCCATTGCCAGATTTCCCTGCTTTAGGGTAAGTTGTAATTATTTGCAATATCTCTTATGGCACTGGAATAAAATTAGTATATATACTATATACATACCAATATACGTGCTTAGGGGTAGCTAGATCCAGTAGTTAAACATGTTACAAAGATACTTGCTTCATTGTCTCTTACTGTATTTGGAGATAGAAGTACTCTGGGTTTTACGTTTTAATTTTGTGGACTGCCATTTTGCTATACAAATCTATTGTTTTTAAGTGCTGTTTGTAGAATTTAGGGTTTTCTTCTTTTTTTGGGGGGGGGGGTAGGGGGTCACACCTGGCAGTGCTCGGGGGTTACTCCTGGCTCTATGCTCAGAAATCGCTCCTGGCAGGCTCCAGGGACCATATGGGATGCCGGGATTCGAACCACCGTCCTTCTGCATTTAAGACAAACGCCTTACCGCTGTTCTAACTCTCCAGCCCCGAGTTTAGGGTTTTCTAGATATAGTATTATTTCCTCCAAAAGTTATTTCCTCCGTCCTTATATGAATGCCTCTAATATCTTTTTCTTGACTAATTGCTATGGCAAGTACTTCCAGTACTATAGTGAATAGAAGTGGTGAGAGTGGGCAATCTTCTCTTGTCCTTGATCTTAGAGGAAAGATTTTTTTTTAGTATTTCACCTTGAATATAATATTTACTTTCTGTGGACTTGCAGTAAATGCTAACTGTCCTGAAGAAGATTCCTTCAGTTTCAAACTTGTTGAGAGGTTTTATCATGAATGGGTGCTGGTGCTTGTCAGATTCTATGCACCCACTGATATGATAATAGGTTTTTAATTTTCTTTTGATACTGTATTATATTGATTGACTTGTATATGAACACTATACTTGCATCACAGGTTGACTCCCATTTAGTATTGGTATATGACCTTTTATTTTTGTGTGTGTTGTTGTGTGGCTTAGAGATTAGAGTTAAGCAACCCAGTGTATGCTCACAGTAAGGTCTAAAGAGATGAAAAAAATGTGCAGCTGCAGAGGGACTGAGCTTTTCTTAGGTTTTCTGACCTGGGAGTGAACTGGCACTCCCAAATTCGCAAACAGGACTCCGCTGCCTTAGTATCTTGGAACCTTGGCCTGTATTATCTTTTTGATGAGTTGTTGGATTTAATTTGCTAGTACTTTTGTAAGAATCTGGGGCCGGGTGATGGCGCTGGAGGTAAGGTGCCTGCCTTGCCTGCGCTAGCCTAGGACGGACCGCGGTTCCATTCCCCGGTTTCCCATATGGTCCCCCAAGCCAGGAGTGACTTCTGAGCGCCTAGCCAGGAGTAACCCCTGAGTGTCACTGGGTGTGGCCCAAAAACCAAAAAAAAAAAAATCTTTGCATATGAATTTATCAGGAATATTGGTCTGTAATTATCTTTTTTTGTGGCGTTTCTCTTTGTTTTTAGTGTGAGGGTGATGTTTCATAGAAACTTTGGAAGTATTTCAGTTTCAACTTCCTGGACAGGCCTGAAAGGATTGGCTGTTAAGACCCCTTTCAAGGTTTAAAAGAACTCAGCAATGCATTCATTTGTGCCTGGACTTTTATTTTTAGGTAGGCTTTTGATTACCATTTCACTTTCCTTTATTGTGATAGGTCTGTTCATAAAATTCCAAATTATCTTGGTTCACCCTTGAAAGGTCATAGGTGTACAGAATGTATCATTTCCTCTAGGTTCTCTTGTTTCATAGTGTAAGTATTCTTATAAGTAAATATTTCTGATGTTTCTTTTGAATTTCTTTGGTATCTTTTATGGCATTTCCCCCCTTATATTTGATTTGGTTTATTAGGTTTCTCTTTCTTTGTGAGTCTTGCTAGTGATTTATTAATTTTGTTTATTTTTTTAATGAATCATCTCTTGGTTTCACTGATATTTTAACCTTTTTGGGGGCGTATCAGTTCATTAAATTCTGCTCTTAGTTTTATTATTTTCTTCCTCCTGCCTATTTTGGGCTCCTTTTCCATTTCCTTAAGTTGTAGTCAAGTTATATGAGCTCTTTCTTCCTTCCTGATGAATGCTTATAAAGCTGAACATTATAAACAAAGCATTGCTCTTGGCACTGCTTTGCTATGCCCACAATTTCTGGTAGGGTGAGTCCTCATTGTCTTTTGTTTCCAGGAATCTTTTGATTTCCTTTTAAACCCACTGACTGTTTGTTCAGTAATGAGCTCTATTTCATTACCATTTGTGTTGTTTCCCTGTTTTTGTTTGTATTAGTGCATCATGGTCTGAGAAGATAGTATTATTTCTATGCTCTTTGTGAATATATGTTTTGTGTCTCAACATGTGGTCTATTTTAAATGTCCCAGGTGCATTTGGAGTGATAGTACAGAGAGATAGTTCACTAGATAAAACACTTGCCTTGCATGTGGCCGACCCCTATTCTGTCCCCAGCATTACATACGCTATCACAAGCACCATTAGGATTACTGAGCACAGACCTAGAAGTAAGCTCTGTGCATAGCTTACTTTTTAGCTTCCAGGTTATTGATGTTACAAAACACCAGAAAATAAAAATAGAACGCATTATCTCTAATTCTTACTATTAACAAATTATTTTAGATTGAATAATGTAGTGTCATAAACTAAGAGATAAAGGGACATTGAATATATAATCTATAAATTATTCATAATTTTATTTTCTATTTTCTCACAAATATATGATCAAATAGGAGAGAAAAACTTCTCAAATTAGAATAAAGATGTATTCTATGAAGCTGCTTATTTTGAGGTGATATACATATCTCATATTTCATAGTCTGAGAGATGCAAAACCCCATATTTCAATGTAAAAAGTATTCATCTTTTCTACTGTTTAATGCTATATTGATCCTAACTGTATTTTTTATGTTGAATCATTTTTTCTTTGTACACTTATGTCATGAATTTATGGTCAGTTATTTTATTTAAGTCCATTTAGCTTTTGTGTGCCTTATCTTAAATAATCTAGTAAAGTGAATTTTTATTCTGGATGGGTATGCGTGTATATTTTTTGTATATAAATTTTGTTTTTGCTTTTGTGTTTTGTTTTGGGGCCAAATCTAGCATATTCAAGGTTTATTCCTCAATCTGCACTCAGGGAATGCTCCTGATGGGGTGCTGGGAAACATGGGGTGCTAGGGATCAAGCCTGGATTGGCCATATCCAAAGCAAATGCCCTTTCCCAGATGATACTCATATATAAATATATATATATATATATATATATATATATATATATATCTCCCCCCCCTCTCTTCTGTCCCTCTAATATATTGTAGATACTTAAAAATGTCGTAAAGACTAGCTATATTCTATACCTAGTTATTTTGCTTACTACAGTAAAGAGGCACACCAATTTTAGTGTTTCAGACCAAAGATATAATACAGAAATGATGCACTTGCCTTGCATGTTCTGGCAACTTCAAAAATGGTCCTAATCCTAGCACTGCATGTATTCTCTAAACATAGAGACAGTAGACCTTGAGTACCAGAGTGTACTGCCCCCCCCAAATCCCCAGAACTTTTTGTTTCATCATTATCATGAATATATTACTTTATTAGGAGGTTCCTTTCTGAGGATGTGAATTTGATGATGAACAGAATAATTAGAGCCAATGCTATGCAGAATAGGTCTTAGACTTTTGCTTTTATTTTTATCACTACCAGTTATAAGTTTTAGAAATAATCCACATTCTCAGACTACTTATGTTGCTCCAATCCAGAAGTTGGGTTTTCAGTTTCCAGGTTATTGAAAATTTATTTGAAGTCTCATTTCTAGAGAACTTCTTTTTTTTTTTTCTGTTTTGTTTTTTGGGCCACACTCTGTCTTATGTTAACGTGCACAATGCAAATGCCCTACCAACTGCACTACTGCTCCAACTTAAACAGTTCCCTAATCTGTACCAACCCTAATACAATGAAAATTATACTAGGGGCTTTATTTAGGAGGGGCACAACCTGCAGCACTCAGGGTATTACTCCTGGCTCTGCGTTCAGAAATCACTCCTGGCAGGCTTTGGGGATGGTATGCTGGGGGTAAAACCTGGGTGGATATCATGCAAGGTAAATGCCATTGCCAATGTGCCCTTACACTCGGGCCCTGTATTATGTATTTCTTTTCCCTTTTGATTCCCATTCAGACTTGGAGAAAGTATAGCAGCAAACAATGCCTATAGACAACAGGAAGCAGAACATATGTCCAAAAGAATGCCTTTGCAACCATTAAACCAAAATTCCCTAACATCAGTAAAGTGTTTAACTCCTCCACTTTTGAAAGATAAAGTTCCTGCATTGAACATTGAGGAACTAATAGAGAAACTTCAGTCTGGAGTGGTGGTGAGTGATAAACTATAAATGAATTTTTGCCTAATGCATACTGTATTTTACCATATAATCGCCACACCCTGTTTGTTCAATCCAAAGTTGGTTTCTAGAAATCAGGGGTATAATTCAGCTGTAGAGTACTTGCCTTTCTTATGTGATGTCCTGAATTTATTCTCCAGACATTCCTCACCCCCCAAAAAATCAAACTTGTTTATGGCCTTCATTATACAACTATAAACAGTTGAGGAATAAACTTTAGGTGATAGTTGCACCCTACTACTTTGTTTCCAAAAAAAATATTGAGGTAGGAAATACATTTAATTCTACCTACTAAATATTAATCGTGGTTATAATATTTATTTAAACAACTTTAGATGTGAATTTGAACATTAAAAAATTAAATTAGCCTTTACTATAAAAAATAATATCTTGGAAAGGAAGAAATTTTAACTATAAAGTTTCAATATTTTGACACAGCTGTCTTTTTCTTGTCTTAGTTCCTACAAACCAACTCACCTTGTCTATCCAGTTTAACAATTTCCAGACACAACAGTTATTTTGAATTTGTTAATCATTGTGCTTTAATGAGTCTGTTTCACAGTAGAATTTTTGTTGATGATGTTAAGTTCATTTAATTTGTGATTTTTAATTCTATTAAAACCTAGGTAAAGGATCAAATCAATGATGTGAGAATATCTGACATCTTGGATGTGTATGAGATGAAACTGTCTACATTAGCGGTGAGTAGAAGCTTATTTTAACCTTGACAATTACTATTTCAATATATATTCTTCTATAAGTTTATGTCTTGCTATAAACTTCTATACATATTTTTATATTCTATGAAGAATATTCTAGTAAAAATATTCTTCTAGAAATATATTCTTCTATCAAGGGATAATTGGTATGTTTTCTTATAGTCCAAAGAAAGCAGACTACAAGATCTCTTGGAAGCAAAAGCTCTAGCCCTTGCACAAGCAGATAGATTGATTGCTCAGTATCGATGTCAGAGAACCCAAGCTGAATCTGAGGTACGTGTAATGTAAAATATACACCCAATAAATGAAGTAAAATATGTACAAATTAACAGTTTTGGTTCGTTTGAGTTAAATATGACTGCTCAACATGACTGCTTTCTTTATCTTAACTCTTCCCCCACCCCCCCTTTTTTAGTTTGTTTTGTTTTTTGTTTTTTAGCTATAGCGTCTGATTTCCTTTCTTCCTTACCAATTGCTCTTTTCTGGTGCCAGTGATAGCCTAGCAATAGGGTATTTGGGGCGACCCAGAATGGACGCAGGTTCGATCCCAGCACCCCATATGGTTCCACGGAGCCTGCCAGGAGCCATTTCTGAACTCAGAGCAGGAGTAACCTCCTGAGTTCCCCTGGGCATGGCCCCCCAAAAACAAAACAATCGCTCTTTTTTTAATAACCTATATAGGCTCCCCCTTCCCCATTTAACCCTTAAATGTTGGGGTTTTCCAGTATTGTGTTTTAAGCTTTTTCCCTTTAGGTGGTTTTAGCCATTACAAAATATCAAGTCCTCAATTTTATATGTTAAGCTCGGATTCTTTTCTAATAACTTATGTGTAACTCCACTGAAATATTTAGCAAAAATTTCAGACCGGAGTGTTCAATATGGAAATCATCACTTTTCCCTTTTTTAAAATAATATTCCTTCTTGACATTCACACTGATTTTTGGATTTTTCCCATAAGAACCCTGAAAACTGCATTTTTTTCTCTTTGCAGTTTTAATCACCAAGTCCAACTGTTTCTACCTTCCAAATAATGCTTTGTTTCTGCCTTTCTACTGCTTTTGCCACTGTTTGCTGCAGGTCAATTCTTTTCTTTTCTTTTTTTTTTTCATATTAATCACAGCAGAGTTTTTAATCAGCCTTTTACCTTTAATAGGATACTCTTCTAGCCACCCTCAATTTACAGCCCAAATCATCTCTTTTGTATTTGAGTCTACCTCACAGTAATCTCTCAGGCAGTAATTTGATCCTATTGTTCTTGTACTAAATGACTGAAGAGTGATTCACTATTGCTCTGAGAAGCTTAAGTATTGGATTTAGGATTTAACTACATTTCATTCAAAATCTCTTTGCATTTCTGTTTGTTCTTTGCAGTCTGCCATGTCATATTACTTTGCACTTGTGAACCTTCTCATATGATTGATTCCCTTTTCTTAAACTTATTCTCGTCTGGAATACCTTGGTCTACATTCTCCGAACTTTAGATTTTAGTTTATATTTATGTTTATAGTTCTATTTATATTTAGTTTATATTTATATAATATATTTAATATTTAATTTTATAATTGATAATCAATAATAATTACTATTAATTTAATATTTAATTTATATAATACATTTTACTTAATATACTGATATATTTATATTTTAGTTTATATTTATTTATATTTATATATTTAGTTTATATTTATTTATAGTTATATATATTATATATATTTATAAATATTTATATTTATATATTTATATAAAATATATAAAAGCTATACGTAAAAATATAAATAAATATAAACTAAAATATAAATATATCAGTATATTAGGTAAAATGTATTATATAAATTAAATATTAAATTCCTGAGCCCAGTGCCAGGAGTATGGTTGGACTTATTCCTGGCTCTGGGCTCAGGAATTACTCCTCACAGGGATCCAGTTAGGGATGCTCGGGACTAAGCCCAGGTTGGCCACATGCAAGGCAAGCGCCTACCTGTATACCATTGCTCTGACTTTTTAGCTTATATTTAAACTAATTTATATTAAGTCCATGTACTGAAATTTAATTGTTCTTGCACACAAATTTTTGTATTCTTTCCTGTATAGATACAACATTAACTTCCCTATTGATAAAACATTTACCTAAAATGAGAAATCTATCCTGCCTAAACTTTATAATTCAATGGTCATGACTATATCCAAACACCATAATTTTTTATAAACACAAAAATTCAGTGTAATACGTGAATTTTTGTAAACATTTACAAAATTGTTCATAATAGTATTCCAACATCACTGTTGTCCCTTGCCCTCTACCAGGTCTCTGGGTTCCGAGGCACCCCAAACTTGCTCTCTAATATTTATATTTGCAGCTTATAACTAATGTATTGCACATTACTTATTTCAGTAAAACAGAAAGGAATGGCAAATGGAATTATTATCAGGAAATCAATTTGTGATGAATGGTTGCTATATTTTTTATCTTTCTTAATGAAGTAGATGGCAATCATATTCACCATTAATGAGTGCCATACTCATCACCTCATGTTGTAAAGTTTCTCTTGTCCTTATAATACTTGCTAAAATGATTTCAAGGCTATGAATTCCCTAAGCTTTTGCCTATCTAGGAAGCTCTTCTTTGTTCCTTTAAGTCTGAGTGGTAATCTACCTGGGTAGAATATTTTTTTTTCCGTTTTTTTTTGTTTGTTTGTTTGTTTTTGGGTCACACCGGCAGTGCTCAGGGGTTAATCCTGGCTCCATGCTCAGAAATTGCTCCTGGCAGGCACGGGGGACCATATGGGTCACCGGGATTTGAACCGATGACCTTTTGCATGAAAGGCAAACACCTTACCTCCATGCTATCTCTGGGGCCCCTGGGTAGAATATTCTTAGTGAAGTGTTCATTTCATTGAGTTTTTGTACTATAGGCTTCCATACTCTTTGGCTGTTAGTGTCTCATTGATCTGTGTATTCAATGGGCTTCTCTTGTTCCTTTATTGATCTTATTATTTTCAATAGCCTGTCCCTATCTTTGGATTTTTGTCATTTTGATTATATTATCTTTGAGTTTTCCTAATTGGCTCTATTTTTACTAGACCCTTGGACCTCAGTGCCTGTAATCCTCAACTCTGGGAAATTCTTATAGATAATAATGTTTATTCATCACACTTGTCTTCCTACTCTTCAGACACTTGGATAATTCTTATAATGTTCGTTCCTCTTGAGTTCATCCCATATTCTTTTTGGACTATTTCCCACCTTCTGTTTCCTAGAAATTTTTCCTTCTTATCTTGGAGTTTAATCTTTTGCTGGGATGTTGTAAATCTGCTATTACAAGATTATATACTAAGTTGATTTTTTATATGTTGTTGATTTTTGTTTTTGAGGGTGGTTTTATGTTTTTTCCTTTTTATGGTGGGAGATTATGGGGCACACCCTGCGGTGCTCAGGGGTTACTACTGACTCTACACAAGAATCATTCCTGATGGCTTCAGAGGATCAAATAGGGTGCTGGGGATCAAATCCTAGTCATCAATGTGCAAGGCAAGTGCCTAGCTTCTGTATTATGGCTCCATCCTTCTATTAAGTTATTTATATCACCTATCGTGTTCTTCATTTCTGTAAATTTTTATTGTATTTTTTCATTCCTACTCATAATTTCCTGTGCTTTGCTAATTCCCTGTATCATTATTTCTTTGAGTTTATTAAATTCCCTTCCTAATTATAATTTGACTAAAGTTATTGAAAATTTATATAGCTAGTTGGTGTTTGTTTCTCCTACACCATTGTTTTCGCTCATTAAACTAAGTGGATTTTTACCTCTTTTTCTCCATTAGTTTTCTTATGTTCTTGCTGTGTTGAGAGTGACTCTGTAGTTAAAACCCCTGAAAATTGCTGAGGGGAAGTTGGGGGTTACTGGGACCAGCCAAAAGTGAAGGGATCTGCCTCTTTTCCCTAAAGTAGGTTCAGTGATATCAACCTTGTGCAAAAACTCATTGGGAGTGGCTTGAATTCAGATCTTCATGTAGCAGTGGTCCTCAAACTATGGCCCGTGGGCCACATATTGTATTTGTTCCCATTTCGTTTCTTCACATCAAAATAAGATGTATGCAGTGTGCATAGGAATTTGTTCGTAATTTTTGTTTTTACTATAGTCTGGCCCTCCAATGGTCTGAGGGACAGTGAACTGGGCCCCTGTTTAAAAAGTTTGAGGACCCCTGAAGAATGCACTTAAACCCCTCAAGCTAGCTTTTAAGTAGTCATACCATTTCAATTATGTCCTATAGAGCTACCTTCATATTATTACAGTTTTGTTAATTTTTGTGAGCCTATTGAAAATAGATAAATAAACTAGATGAATCTGGTCCTATTGAGATTGTTTTCATCAGGGGCTGGAGCAGTGGTGCAAGTGGTAGGGCATTTGCCTTGTACACGCTAACTTAAACAGACTTCTGAGTGCCTACCCAAGAGTAACCCCTGAGTGTCACTGGGTGTGGGCCAAAAAGCGAGGAAAAAGAATTGCTTTCATCAGGGTAATCGATTGAATAAAACATAATTAATAAAAACTTGAAATGTCAAATTTTTTGGAAGTAGTTGAATAATAAGTATATATAACCAATATACTTAAGTAATCCAATTGATGTGAGCCTGGTAGATACTTAAAACTTGAGCATATTATATAGATGAAAGTAAGAACATCTATATTCCATTTCTTTTAGGCACGAACGCTTGCCAGTATGTTGAGAGATGTTGAGAGGAAAAATGAAGAACTTGGTATGTTGCTGAAGTCTCAGCAAGTTGAATCAGAAAGAGCTCAGAGTGATATAGAGCAACTCTTTCAACATAATAGGAAGTTGGAATCTGTGGCTCAAGAACATGAAATATTGACAAAATCCTACATGGAACTTATTCAGAGGTAATTTAATGAAGTTAAGCTTTCTATGTAAGGTTAGAATCTAGATGGAAAAAAAGCATTTCTTTTCTGTGACCCTCAAATCCTTTCCTAAGCATTCATGCCAATAGAAGATTAGCAAAAAGCTTAAGTCATAAATAAAGTGTCAAAGTTGGGAATAAATATAAGTTTCTGTTTTCTTCCCAATTTAATTTGCTATACATTTATTTTGTTTTGGTTTGGTTTGGGGAAGGGGGACCATACCTGGTGGTGCTCAGGGTTCATTCCTGAGTCTACATTTAGGGGTCTCTCCTGGAAAGACTTGGGGACCATATGAGATGACAGGGAGATTGATCTTTGGTTAGTTATGTGCAAGATAAGTTTCTTACACATTGTACTATCAGGCAACAACTTTTATTTATTTCTAGAATCATCGATTGTCTAGGATGTTAATATTAAGGAAAGTTTAGTACATTAACTGATAGATTCATAGGTCTTAAAAGGTTTTATACATAATTATTTACTTATAAATAATTATTGAATGAACTGATTTGGCACAATTAAGTCGATTAGATTGAACCACACTGTTTCTGAAGATAAAATGATTGGATATTAGCAATTTCATATAATTAAATCTAATTCTTAGAAACATGGTTTTTATGGGGCCAGAGCGACAGCACAGTGGTAGGGCATTTGCCTTGCACAAGGCCTCCTCGGATTCAGTTCCCAGCATCCCATATGTTCCCTGAGCCTGCCAATAGCTCTTTCTGAACACAGAGCCAAGAGTAACCCCTGAATGTAGCTAGGTGTGCCCACCCCCCAAAAAAAATTCAAAAACATGGATGTTAGTGTTTTTCTTATCTCTTAATTTTATCAGTATTTTCTGCTTAAGTTTTTGAGCACAATTTATTTTATTTCTGAATGACTATATCTATAGATAAGTTAATTGCTATGGTAAAAGTTATATGATTATTTTGATAAATTTGACCAAGCATGTATCCTAAAATATTGTTTCTTATATATTCACTAATATGGAATGAGATTTTCCTTTACGTTTATAACTGCTAAAAGGACTAAACAACAGTAAAAATAGAAACATCCTGGTTAACTTATTCCTTGTCACAATTTCTAATTTAAAATAGGCTAAAAGGAGCCCCGTAGTGATAGTACAGTGGATAGAGCATTTGCCTTGCACACGGCCAACCTAGGTTTGATTCCCCTTAATCCCCCATACAGTCACCTAAGCATGACAAGAATGATCCCTGAGTGCAGAGACAGAAAACTGCCAAACATGACCTTTTCTCCGCCAAGAACTTTTTCCAAGTCTGACTGTTTGAAATAGCATGCTTAGTCTTTCAGGTATCTCTGCAGCCCAAAAAGCATTTCATGTTTTTTAACTTATATGCCAATATTCTGCTTTAGAAATAATTCCATTTGCAAGTAAAATAAGCAGAATTATTACATCTTTTTTTTTAAAAAAAAGTATGAGAAATTTAGAGTTTTCTACAACTTTATATATTTATTTGATGGTTTACTTAATTAAACTACATTGTGTTCAAGAGACTAATGATGACAGACTTAAGTTTATTTGTTAAAGGCCCCACTTTTTTTTTACAATTTCCTGGAGTAAAATAAAAGGACAGCTGTATATATTTTTATAACAAACAGATAATGCAATGGGAGCTGTAAAATAAAGCACTATATCAAAAAAATAGGTTAGGTATTGAATCTCCAAATCCATGGTAGTCCCTGAGCATAACTGCATGTCACTATTACATGGGGCTTACTCCTGAGCACAGAGCCAGGAATGACCTCTAAGCCCTAAGAGATGTGGCTCAAAAACTTAAAAGATTTTTTAAAGCACAGTCATGCTGTACAATTTCTATTTTATATTATCTTTCACTCCTTTAATTCGCTAGATTTATCTTACATGTATGTCTTCTAGACAGAAAAATATTCTTCTTGTTGAACCTCCTTATTTTCAGTGTATGCAGTCAGATGAAAGAAAACACTTTTCTCCATTAAATGTTTTTCTCTATGACGATATCAACGTATCTTGTCTTTCCAGGAATGAAACTGCTGAAAAGAAGAATAAAGATTTACAGATCACATGTGATTCACTGCATAAGCAGATTGAGACAGTGAAAAAGTTGAATGAGTCACTCAAGCAACAGAATGAAAAGTAAAAATCTTTTACTACAGTTACTTTGAAATTTTGAAAAAACAATTTATACTAGTAAACATTCTTTACAGCTAAAACTAACATAACCAGCTTTAGGGATAGGACGTATAACTTGGAACATTTAAAAGGAATTACTGTTGCAATTTTGTGGTGCTGAGAAATTATAAAAGTTATGTTTTCCTCCTTTTTACAATGATTTCAGAACAATTACCCAGTTAATAGAGAAAGAAGAACAGAGAAAAGAGGTTCAGAATCAACTATTAGACAGAGAATGTAAACTCGCAAGTAAGTTTAACAATTCTGTTTTCCCTTTTTTTTTTTTAACCTGTAACCACTCACATTTTATTGAGAATATTGAGCAAGCAGGTGGGAGAGGGTAGTGGCTGCTGTGAAAAACAGTTAACCCAATAGGCCAGACAGTCAGATGCCCATCCTAGGTACCCACTTTGGGGTTTGGTAGGTGGTCCTGAAAATATGGTTCATCTAATATTTGAGGCAAGGGCATAATCAGTTTATATTTTGCTTTTTGGTTATCTTTGCTTCTCCGGTTATTATATCCTATTTATATTTTAAGATCCTGTTAATCATTAATTGACTGACCTTGTATTTGCAAGTTATGAGCAATTAATAACGATAATGTAGCTTTTATGATTTTTTTATAGTTTATGTGGCAGTTACAATAGTGTATTGTATATGTATGGTATTGGTGTACAAGTTATGGCTTCTCACCTTTAATAGTTCACAGAGCAATTTAGATTAGTCAGATGGGGAAAATGCTTTCTGTTTGCAATCTGGAGGATATAGGAAATTACTGCTCATGATAAAATTTTTTAAAAATTAAAGAAACGTGACAGCAGGTGGCACTGCTAGGTAACTTTTAGTTACTAGCTTCTTTATGATACCTCTGAAAATAATCCACAAAAACATTTTTGTTCTAGCTCATTTACCTTTGAATGTAGCTATTCATCTGTATGGTTTTTCATAATTCTTTCTCCCTTTTCTAAATTCCCAAACTAAGGATTGTCCTTCTGGTTGCTATTTATTGTAGATAGAACAGCAGAAAGGAAAGTGTGGAGCTTTGATGTTTTCTATAGAATACTGGCAATGGGGAAGAATACTGTTTTTAGATCTCTCTAGCAAGATAGTTCTTCCTTATTATTCTTTTTTTTTTTTTTTAAGAATTGTTAAAGAAATAGTATAATGGGTAGGGAGGGTGCTTGCCTTGCATGCAATTGACCCAGGTTCAATACCATATGGTCTGCCATGTGCCTATGGAACTAATTCTTTTTATTTTTTTCTTGGATTTTTTTTATTAATATCTTTATTTAAACACCTTGATTACAAACATGATTGTAGTTGGTTTCAGTCATGTAAAGAACACCCCCTTCACCAGTGCAATATTCCCATCACCAATGTCCCAAATATCCCTCCTCCCCACCCCACTCCTACCTGTACTCTAGACAGGCTTTCTACTTCCCTCTTTCATTCACTTTGTTATGATAGTAGCTAATTCTTGAGTGTAGAGCCAGGATTAATCCCTGAAGACCTTCAGATGTAGCCCCATAACAAAATCAAAACAATTTCTAAAGCTTTTCAAAGTAATGTCAGTGTAAAACTTCTAAACCTTTGTATGTTATTTGCTTTAAGACTTGCAACAGAAAACAAAAGTACAGGAAGAAAACATTAAAGTTTTACAAAAAGAAACAGAAGATAAAGAAGAAGCCATTGATAGCCTTCGGAAAGAATTAAACAGAACAGAACAGATGAGAAAAGATCTGAGCATTAAGGTAATCTGTTCAGTTCTTATGTGCCGTGAAATACATTTTCACGTACATTTTCAGGAAAATGGTCAAGTCAGGTAAATTTATAGTCTGTTTGGTAGCTTTTGTAGAAGATAGAGAATCTCAAGATAATTTGATATTGTGAAGACACAATGTAGAATCCTATATATCTTAAAATCATTAAACATGTTTTAAATATATACTGTGCAAAAATGCTGCAAAGAGGGGAAAATACTGAAAAATACTGTGGTACTTTAAGAATACTGCAAAAATGGGAAAAAATGCCAAAAAGAGAGCTAGAGAGAGTATAATAGGTTGGATACTTGCCTTGCATACAGCCAAATTGGGTTTGATTCTGAGCAGCCCATATGATACCTGAACCCTATATGATCCCTGAGTATAGAGCCTGGAGTAAGTAAGCCCTGAGCACTACTGGTTGTGACCAAAAATAAATAAAAAAATAAGTACATAAAGGGATTATTAGTTCTTATTAATTCTTATCTATATATTATCATATATAGATACATGAATAGTTAACTCTGCTTGTAAGAATGGATAATAACAATAATAATAATAATTCTCTTATTTAGAGCTTTGTAACTTGCAGAACTCTTTGAGACATTTTTTAAGTTCTGACTTTAAAAATAAATGAAACCGCGTCTTGGATTATATTTGTTCAATGTCAGTTACATAGCTCAATGGAAAAGTATGTAAACATGATTACATTTCTTTACTGGTATCTATGGATAGTGGTTTCCTTTATAGCTACTGCAAGATTAGATAAAACCAAATTAAGACCAAGGTTAAATGCAACTTGAACTACCACAGAACATAATGTCAGAAAAGGCACAAAATTGAATGCTACATTTACAGATTTTCTAGTTATGGTTTAGTGTGGTTGGCTTTGCTAGTAATTATAAGTAGTAATATTTAGTATTTTGTACAAAATGTTAGTCGCTAGCATCAACTTTAAAGCATACCATATAATTTAAATTGCGAACATATTTTAATGTGTCATCTGAAATATAACTTTTAAATAAAAAAGTAAGGATATTTTTAAATGTCTGAAAGAACACATATTAACATGTTGAAGTTCTTTTTTTCCGCAATTTATTCTTCCTTTACTTCCTTCTCCAATTTCTTAGGCTTCTTCCTTGGAGGTTCAGAAGGCACAGTTAGAAGGTCGTTTGGAAGAGAAAGAATCCGTGGTGAAACTTCAGCAAGAGGAGTTGAACAAGCATTCTCATATGATAGCCATGATTCACAGTTTGAGCGGTGGAAAAATAAATCCAGAAACTGTGAATCTCAGTATATAGATATTGCTTTTTTGTAGTCTTTAATTTAATGATACTTGGTTTATTTACTCTATTGGAAAAGATGGGGCAGGAAACTAATATGTGACTCAAAAACAATAGCAAATTATCTAGCATCTAATTTGTAAAGAACCTAATCTAATATGTGTTTTCACTTGGTCTTAAACTTTTACTTCCTATTTCTGGGCTCTTAATGGTAAAGTTCAGTTTTTGTTCTATATTTTTCTTCTCTCAATTAAAATACCATTCTTGGGGCTTTGTAAGTGGATTCAGTGATATATTGCACTTACTTTTACATGTGTGGTCCGGATTTAATAATACCTTGTACCACAGACAAAAAAAAAATTCATAAAAATGATTATAACATGCGCTGCTAGTTTTTCTGAAGTTTGTCCTTAGTAGTTTTACGTTCTCTTCTGTTTTTATTAATCTGTTATGTATAATTATTTACATTTTAAATCAGACTGATATAAAGTACTAAAGATGATTAATTGAAATAGAATCATTAATTTTTTTAAATGAAGGCAAAATGTTGCCAAGTAAAGATTTTTCCTAAAGTAGCACACACAGAGAAATCAGTAAATTTAGAAAAATTTTAAATATCTTATTAAGAATAAGATATTTGGTATCTTATAAAATATATGATGTAAGTAGTGACTTTGAAAAATAATTCAATGAAGTTACAAAAATAATGTATTAAAAATAAAAAATGGTGATGTGTTAACTGTAAAAAACTTAATGGTTCGTAGTTATACATAAAATGTAATTTGTTTATTTTTAAGTAGATTTTAAATATTGATCCACATATATAATTTATAACCAGTTTTTAATTTCTTATGATTTCCATAGGACAAATTAGATGTTTTCATTATGTCTTCAGAAATTAATATTCTGATTTGAAATGTTTTATTTTCTTTGATTTAAAGTGAGTCATTTAATTTTTATTGTCTGTTTTGTTTCGGGGACGGGGCCATATCCAAGTGTTCAGAATCTATTCACAGATCCTTTCTCTGGGAACCATGTCGGTATTAGGATCAAGCCCAGGCCCCTGCATGAAAATTGTGTGCTCAGCCAGTTGAATTATCTCTCGAGCCCAGGATATTTATTTTAAAGTATAGGTCAGATAGTCCTATGTATTTCTTTGTCATATGAGAATTTTTCAGTACTTTTCATTTGAATCAAATGTCCTAAGTATAATATATACATTTTGTATCCATATTTTGGTTCTTTATTTCTTTATTATTACAACCATTCATACTGCTTTGTATCTTCACTATATTTAACTTAAGTGAACTTCGATTTCTATTCATTCAGCTGTAGTAAATATCTAAACTTATGTTTAGAAATTAAACATTTTTATACTTTGCTAATTACATTAAATCTTATCAAACTAATATGTATGTGTATGTATTTTGTACTTTTCTGCAAATTTTTTTATTTTTCTTTCTGGGCCACATTTGGTGGTGCTCAAGACTTACTCCTAGCTCTGTGCTCAGGGTTCATTCTTGTTGGGTCTCTGGAGAACAGAATCATTACTGGGAACTAAGGCTGGTCAGCACAGGCAAATTAAGTGCCTTACCTGTGGTACTACCCCTCCAACCCTGTGATTTGTAGAACATAGTGCAGAATAAGACAGTGCCAATTCTCTTGCAATTGCATATAAATTTTAAATGGCTTTAACTTACAAACAAATGCTTTGTAAAATGCAGAACAAAAATTTCTATAAAAAAATAAATGAAGCACAATGTTAACTATGGGACTTAAATAAAGAACTTATTTTTAAAAATTAAAAATAAAATAAGATATCAAAAGTAAATGAAGCAGGGGCAGGATCGGTGGTGTGGAGCAGTAAGGTGTCTCTATCTTGCCACTGCTAGCCTAGAACAGACCACAGCATCCCATATGATCCCCCAAGCCAGGAGTTATTTCTGAGTTCATAGCCAGGAGTAACATGTGTGAGTCACTGGATGTGGCCCCAAAAATGTAAATGAAGCAAAAGATTTAGAGGAAGTCAAACCATTTAGAATCTTGACATTCTCAAAATTATACTGCCCAGGAAAAGTATTAGTGATGTTCTTTATCCTTTCCATTATCACAGCCTTTAGACAGGCACATTTTGCTGTTGAACACTTAAAATGTAACTAGTATAACTGGAAAATTATCTCTTTTTACCCAATTGTAACAAATTTAAGTTTTAATTGTCATCTTATTGATACAATTAGTGCAGATATAGTCTGTTCTTTTTAAGTGTGCACTTATATAAAATGAGATTTCATATTTAAATACCATTTTTAGACTTTTTAATTAATTTGTTATCTCAAGTAACAAGTAAATGTACTTGCTTTAAAGCTGTTATCATTCACTTATATTTTCCTAGACTATCTTTATATAGAAACTTCTGTATGTATATATTTTTTCTAAGCTTATTAGTAAAATTTTTAAATAATTTAACATTTTTTCTATAAAATCTTTAAGCACCGGGGCCCGGGAGATAGCATGGAGGTAAGGCGTTTGCCTTTCATGCAAAAGGTCATCGGTTCGAATCCCGGTGCCCCATATGGTCCCCCGTGCCTGCCGGGAGCAATTTCTGAGCATGGAGCCAGGAGTAACTCCTGAGCACTGCCGGGTGTGACCCCAAAAAAAAAAAAAAAAAAATCTTTAAGCACCATGATTACAAGCATGATCATAGTTCAGTTTCAGTCATAAACCTAACACACAAGTGCAAGTGCAACATTCCCAGCACCAATTCCCCCTTCCCACTTCCCCCACTCATGCCTGTATTCCAGACAGGAATTCTAATTCTCTCACTCATTAACACTGTCAAGATAGTTGTTAGTGTAGGTATTTCCCTAACTGCACTTACCACTATTTGTGGTGAGCTTCACATGATGAGTCGGCCCTTCCGACTCTCATCTCTATTGTCTCTGGGCATTATTACAATAATGTCTTTAATTTTTCTTAAATTTTTCTCACTCCCCATGATGAGTGAGACTATTCTGTGTCTACCTCTTTCTCTCTGATTTATTTCACTCAGCAGAATAGATTCCATGTACATCCATGTATAGGAAATTTTCATAACTTCATCTCTCCTGACAGCTGCCTACTATTCCATTGTGTATATGTACCATAGTTTCTTTAGCCCTTTGTCTGTTGAAGGACATCTTGGTTTTTTCCAGAGTCTGACTATTGTAAATAGTGCTGCAATGAATATAGGTGTGAGAAAGGGATTTTTGAATTCTATTTTTATGTTCCTAGGGTATATCCCTAGGAGTATTATAGCTGGGTCATATGGGAGTTTAATTTCCAGTTTTTTGAGGAATCTCCATTTTGTTTTCCATAAAGGCTGGACTAATGAAAGATCTTTCTCTCTACATCCCCGCCAGCTCTCGTTGTTCTTGTTTTTTTGTGATGTGTGCCAACCTCTGTGGCATGAGATGGTACCTCATTGTTATTTTGATTTGCATCTCTCTGATGATCAGTGATGTGGAGCATTTTTTCATGTGTTTTTTTTTTTTGTCATTTGTATGTCTTTGAGGTAAAATAATTTTTTGTTTCTCTGTCACATTAAATAGGAAACTTGTATTTGTGTTGTATGTAGATGTGTGTTTTTTGAAAAATTATTATTTTAAGCAAGCTAGAGTCATCACTATAGGTTTTGTAGTTAAACGACCAGTGCAACATTTTTGTGCTATTTTATTTATTAATTTTTCTTCCTTTGCTATCGGGTACTCTTAACCTAGTTGTTGCTTTTATAAACATCTTTAATATGAGACTACTTAATATAAAATATAGATAGAATTTAAAACTTTATTGGTCCATGTGTCAACACATATTTTATGCTATAAGTAATTCTTTCAAACTGCCCCAAGAGAGTTGCTGGAACAATTCTGGGAGCCATTGATCACCTCAGGTGAAATTGATGGTTGCTTTCTCTTTATTCATTTAGAGAATGTAAATTTTCTGGAAGATTCTAGTTTTTGTTGTTGTTATGCTGTTGTTGTTTTTTCTCAAGAGACAAGTGAGTTCAGGAATCCAAAGTGTTTTGGGACCCTACTAATACAGTTTTAAGTTATTAGCCTCAAATAGTGTATTTTTTTTTTTTTTTTTTTTTTTTTTTTTGGTTTTTGGGTCACACCCGGCAGCGCTCAGGGGTTACTCCTGGCTCCATGCTCAGAAATTGCTCCTGGCAGACACGGGGGACCATATGGGGCACCGGGATTCGAACCGATGACCTTTTGCATGAAAGGCAAATGCCTTACCTCCATGCTATCTCCCGGGCCCCAAATAGTGTATTTTAAATCATACAGAAATATGCTTATGCTTCAAATTTATGTTCTATCTTTGATACCTTCTCCCTTGCCTGTCTCTATGTCTCTTCGCTGTTTGAAGCTTTTATTTGTTTTTCCACTCTGGAAAAGCCTGTGTTTTCTCTTGAACACATAGTTCCTTTTCTATTCTCCACATATCTTTCTAAGTAAGGTTTTTCAATAAAATGTATCTTGCTTCACTAATATTTTTTACATCTATAGACATAAATTCCTAGTTCCTGACATTAGAACATATTTATATATTTGCACCTTATAATATATACTACGTATTGTGAGCATATCGACATTAACAATAATAATTTTCTATTTGCAAATAACTTGAAAGATACTGTACGTATCCTATTTCTCTCAACTTTCACTCACTTGTTTTAGCATTCATTGGTAATTCTTTTTGTTTGATTTTGTTTTTGATCCACACCTGATAGTGCTTAGGGTTTACACTTGGCAGTGCACTTAGGAATCACTGCAGGTATAATTGGAGGATTATCTTAGATGCCAGGGATTGAACCAAGGTCATGTTCATGCAAAACAAGTGACCTTACTCCTTGTACTGTCTCTCCAGCCCTCATTGATAATTCTTACTGAAACTATTGTTTTGTAGTCAGATTATTTTTACTTTTGAAGGGAATGTCTTTGAACAGTTTGTGATATTAGTATAACTAAATTGCACCATTTGTAACATTGACAAAGTTAATGCATTGCCCTTAGTTTTAAAATTAACAGAGTACATATTTTTGCATGCATATTCTCCAAACTAGGAATTTTAGGGTTTTTTTTTATGTAGTATAAGAAAATAATGTGTATTCAGTTTTCTTTCTAAGCTATAGTCTTGAATATTTCACTTTCCAAATCTCTTAGAGATTGCATTTTTATATCATAAAACTGTTTTAGTTACATATCTTGGCAGTTGAAGCAATCACCAGTAAATATTAAATGATTATTATCCTAGTAATAAATAAAACTTATAGATTAATAAACTATTTTAGTATTCATTGAGCTCATAATCAATAATTTTCATAAGTCAGTAAAAATATAACTTGTGGCTTAAAAAAGGTGATTATTTAGTTTTTAAAATGTAGCTAGTGGCCTTTGTAAATACTTCAGATTATGATTTTGTAATTCCAAAACTGTGAGGAAACAAAATTTAAGACTAGTGTCTATCTCTGAATCTAAAAAAAAATATCACTGGGAGTTTGTACATTCTTAACTCAGTTCAACATAATTTACTTTCTTCCTGCCAGAGATTCTGAGACCTCTTGTTTGTGCTATGTTCATCTAAAATTTTTTAAAATATTCTAGAAAAGGCTTAATTGTCACATTACCATGAATGAAAGGTATCATACTTCTCAGTGTCTTTTTATTTTTACTTTGAGATACAAATGCCTTTCATAAAATTTTTTAAATGGAAGAGGTAGCATTCCTCCCACCTCTCTACACCAGGGGTCTCAAACTCGTGGCCCGCGGGCCGTTTGAGGCCCTACGTACATTTTGTGGTCCTGCCCTAGGGAATCTTTTTTTGTTTTGTTCAATTTTAGTTGTTTGGGTCACACCCCCCCCCCAATGTTCAAGGCTTACTACTGACTTTGCACTCAAGGATCACCCCGACTTTGCCTCCTGCAGCCCCCAGATAAATAGAGTTAGAGATCCCTGCAGTCTACCTTTTTTAGTCAGTAATTTTCTAAGGACTCAGTGCTGTGATGTTCTTGGTATCTTAAAATATATATGTATATATAAAATTATATATATATATATATATATATATATATCCCAGAATACTTGCTAAAGGGCTTTTTAATCTAGTGTCCAGGCAGTTACACAAAAGTGACATTTTCAAGGTCACTATGTTGGACTACAATTTCTAACATTTTTAAATATTGATTTTTTTTATGTTTTTAAAAAACTGCCACAAGTAGCTAAGCATTTGGCAGAGATTTAATAGTAACTCATGTTCTTTGTTACATTATCTGAACTGTTATTCCAAGAGTTGCATTTCACCTCACTTGTCTCAAAGAGCCAAGAGATATAAACGTTTTGGAAGTACTCTTAATTTGTCAAACTTCAAATGAAAAGGTCTATTATCTCTAGAAAGACAAAACTGCTCATATTTGATTAGGTTTTTCATCTACAAATATCATATTGATTGAGTTAAATTATATTAAATCCAACTTAATCATAATATGTTAGAGCTAAAAATATTGTTTTCAAAGAGGCATTGAAGCTTTTCATTTTTTATTTTTTACTAAAACAAGACTCCATAATCAAACCTGATGTGTTCTTTAAAATTATATATGTTATGGGTCAATATGTAATTGTTTAGTGGTGGAAAACTAGACTTGCATGTATTGAGGCCCTGAATTCAAACCAAGGCACCACAGGAAAAAATGTTTGTGGACAACTTTTAGGAATTTTTCTTTTTCCTTTGTTTTTGTTTGTTTGGAAAGCATACATGGTGGAGTTTAGGATTAGTTCTGGCTCTGATCAGGGAACCATATGGGGTGTTAAAATTTGAATCCAGGGGCCCGGGATATAGCATGGAGGCAAGACGTTTGCCTTTCATGCAAAAGGTCATCGGTTCGAATCCCGGTGCCCCATATGGTCCCCCGTGCCTGCCAGGAGCAATTTCTGAGCATGGAGCCAGGAGTAACCCCTGAGCACTGCCGGGTGTGACCCAAAAACCACAAAAAAAAAAAAAAAAAATTTGAATCCAGGTTGTCAGCATGCAAAGCAAGCATTTTAACTTCATTTTACTGTTCTTGCAGAAATATTGAAAATGTCCTATTAAGGATGTGCATTAAGATTTAGTTATGATCCTTTTTTGTTAGGACACTATTGTGCATGCACATTTGTTATTTTCCAAAAGTGCACATGGAATATTCTACAGAAGAGACCACATGCTGGGCCATAAGACATACCTCCATAGAGTAAAGATAAAAAATTGTATGAACTACCTACTCAGACCATAATGCACTGAAATGAGAAGTGAATTACAAACAGATACAGGAAAAACTTTGCCACCTGGAAATTAAACTGAACAATCAATTCTTAAGAGACTAAGTCAAAGAGGTAATCAAAAGATTCCTGTAAACAAAATGAGTGCTAAGACACAAATTATCAGAATTTGTAGGACACAGCAAAAGTGGTACTAAGAGGAGCATTTATAGTTTTTGCAGCATTCACCAGGAAGAAGGGGCCTACACAAATAATTGAATGGCATCGCTTAAAAAATCAGAATGTGATCAAAAAATGAGCCAAAACTAGGCAGATAGAAGGGAATAATAAAGCTTAAAGTAGAAATTGATGAATTGGAAATACAAAAAATCCAAAAGATCAAAGAAAGCAAGAGTTAGTTTGGGGTTGTTGTTGTTGGTTTTTTTTTTTTTTTGAGAAAAAAAACAAGGATTAATAAACCACTAGCAAGACTCAGAAAGGGAGAGAAACTTAAACCAAATTAGAAATGAAAAAAAATTACTACAGATATCAAGGTCTTTAATCCATTTCGATTTTACTTTCATTCATGATGTTAGCTGAGGGTCTAAGTTCTATTTTTTGCAAGTGGCTAGCCAGTTGTGCCAACACCACATGTTGAAAAGGCTTTCTTTGCTCCATTTAGTATTTCTTGCTCCTTTATCAAAAATTATGTCATTGGATGTCTGGGGAACATTCTTTGAATATTCAAGCCTATTCCACTGATCTGAGGGCCTGTCTTTATTCCAATACCATGCTGTTTTGATAACTATCGCATTTCAGTGAAGTTTAAAATTGGGGAAAGTAATGCCTCCCATATTCTTTTTCCCAATGATTGCTTTAGCTATTCTAGGGTGTTTATTGTTCCAAATGAATTTCAAAAGTGATTGATCTACTTTTTTGAAGAATGTCATGGGTATCTTTAGAGGGATCGCATTAAATCTGTACAATGCTTTGGGAAGTATTGCCATTTTCATTATGTTAATCCGCCAATCCACGAGAAGGGTATGTGTTTCCATTTCCGTGTGTCCTCTCTTATTTCTTGGAGCAGAGTTTTATCACTATCATCAGTTCTCCCATATAGTCTGGATCTATAATTTTCATATGAATATTAATGCATTTGTTGGTTAGACAGCTTCTTTCTAATAGCAAACCTATTGTGCCTGGCAGTAGTGGTCTATTAATACCTGCATGTAACTTATATGAACATTGCCCTGATGTTATAGTGATATGATCTGGGCATAATATGTCCAGGACAGCACTTCCTGTGGTGGCATGTTGCAATGAACTAATGTGTTGCAGGTTTACATGATTTAGAACTCCTGAGCTTTTGGGGCTTGAGATAGCCTCTGCCCAGTTTCCAAAATATTGTTGGTTGTTGGGACAGTCTCTTGTCCAATGATCCCCATCATTTCATTGTGGGCATGCCCAAGTGGTGGTCTCAAGAGGGTGGGCTTAAGAGGGTCACTCGCTCCTTTATAGCTTTTTTTAAGGCTACATTCTGTGTCATCTATAGATGGCCACTCTAGCCATTTTAAGAGAATTGTTTGATTGAATGATTGTTCTCCAATATAGACTTTGAATCTATATTTGCTCTATATTTTTATTTGTTTATTTGTTTTAAATATCTTTGCTCAAGCACCTTGATTACAAATATGATTGCAGTTGGGTTTCAGTCATAAAGGTAACATCCCTCTTTACCAGTGCAACATTCCCATCACCGGTGTCCTTTTTCTCCCTCCTCCCCCACCCCTCGACCCCACCTGTGTACAAGACAGGCATTCTACTTCTTTCATTGACATTGTCACCATAGTTGTCAGTGTAGTTGTTTATCTAATTGCACTCACCACCCTTTGTAATGAGCTTCATATTATGGGCTGGAAGGACTGGCTCATGATATGTAGCTCTGATTATTCAGATTTGGTTTTTTTGGAGGCATCAAAGTGCTGGATTCAACATTTTGCCACTCTGTGTTGTAATTGGTGCATTTAGTTCATTGACATTGAGATGACATTGGATTTAGTGTCATCTTTGGAGTTTTTTCCTGTCCAGCAGGACTCAGTAATTCGTTGGGTATGTGAGGGGGTCCCAACCTAAAAAATTAAAGAGAGAGAAATGGAACCCAAGGCAAAGAGTTTGATCAAGGGCCAAATTTATTGAAGCAGATGACCAGCTTATATACTCCAGCAGAGCAAGGGGGAGAAGAGGGGAAATGCAAGAACAGCCTTTGTATTATAGATGATTTCATTTACAAGGTACAATTTGATATTTTCTCAAGAACATTTTGTGGTCAACTTAGACAGGTCAACTTAGACAGGTCAAACTTGGAACATTTGTTTACATCTGTTCATACATTCCGTAGATAACATCTGTTTCTCATAACTTTTGACAGGACAATGTGCTATTTCCATACTTAATTTCTATAGATGCATTCAACTGTCACAAGTTCTCAGAACATAATCTACAACAGGATCTGTGCTGTTTCCTGTGACTTGGAACTGGGCAAATGCCTCTGTAAAAGGTTAGGCACGTATGCATGCCACACAAAAGAAAAGTTCATGTTGTGGGGAAAGAAGGCAAGCCATACAGACTACATCTTGAGTCTGCCCCTGACAGTTTGGTGTGTTTTTTGGGTCTGCCTCTCCTTTAATTTGACCTTTCAATTCTTTTAAGTTTAGTTTTCGCATCTGTAAAGTTCTTCAAAGATTGTTTTATTCATGAAGCGTGTATCCTTCCTTCACACTTGAATATAATCTGGCTTGGTGAAGTACTCTGGGACACATGCATTTATTTCATTGCTTTTTGTCACTATATCCTACCACTGCCTTCAGGCCTTTTTTTTTTTTTTTTTGTGACAAATCTGAGACTGGGCTACTTAAATTACATGTTTGTAATAGCTTCATTGACTTTTCCACTTAATTTAGAAAATTTCTATCCTCTGTTTTATATTTCTGTTTAGAAATATTTTCACGGGCCCAGGGGGATAGCCTGGAGGTAAGGCATTTTCCTTGCATGCAAAAGGTCATCAGTTCGAATCCTTGTGCCCCATATGGTCCCCCGTGCCTGCCAGGAGCAATTTATGAGCATGGAGCCAGGAGTAACCCCTGAGCACTGCCGGGTGTGACCCAAAAACCAAAAAAAAAAAAAAAAAAAAAGAAATATTTTCACATTATTGGAGAGTTAGTACAAATTTACACATGTTTATATGTAGTCACCCTGGTTACATAATGTATTTTTAATTGCATACTACATAATTTTACATAATTTTAATTTATATTACTTTTTTTCATAGTAGCCTCTTAATTTGGAGAATCAGCTGAGAGGGGAGGGACAGCACTGAGGCCTTAAGGAAACCAATAGAAAATGAGAGATCAGGGGAATTTCCCAGGGATTTAAAGTCCTAGGACAGAAAATAGGCCAGACCACCTTTGCAAGACTGAGGGGATAGAAGTTGATTACAGCTGCAGGGGAAGTGAGGGAGGCACCATGCTGCTTGGTGACCCAATGTAGAAACAAATTTTTGTGCAGCAATGACAGCCTAGGACATAGAGCACACCTTCTGAGGAGAAGGGTGAAAAGACTACATATACACATATACACTTCCAGAAATCCTGGGAGGCCCTTAACATGAGGCTTTGGCTGCTTCTACTACAAAATTCAACTCCCTTCACCTGATTGTCTCCTTCTTGGAGCCTCCATGGTGCCTCTGTCCTGGAATGCTGGTGCTTACAAAGCACTCATCTTCCTTGGGCCAGGCAGCTTATCTTTATGCACTGTGATGCTGGAGCCCCAGTTTTGCTGACCACACTGCCCCCTGCCATTCAAGGGTCAAAAGAATAGCAGGGAAGCATGGACACCAGCCACATTGATAGGGACAAGCTGGCTTACCAAATACAATAAAAAATATTTAGGGCCATGTGTCCCAAATTTAAAAAAGTATATGTCATGTTTAGATGCCTTTTTAAAATATTGATATATATATAAGCATTATGATTACAAACAAGTTTGTAGTTGGTTTTCAGTTATAAAAGAAAAAGAACATCCCATTCACCAGTGTAACATACCCACCATGAATACCCCCCATCTACCTCCTCCTTACCCTCTGCCTGTATTCGAGACAGGCACTCTATTTCTCTCACCCACTACCATTGTCATGATAGTTGTCAGTGTAGTTATTCTTTTAACTGAATTCACCACTCTTTGTGGTATGGTTTATATCAAGGGCCGGTCCTTCCAGCCCTCATCTCTATTGTTTCTGTGTATTATTACAATGATGTCTTTTATTTTTCTTAAGTACCACAGATGAGTGAGAATGCTTTTTGCCTATTTTCTCCCTCTGACTTATTTCACTCAGCGTAATAGTTTCCATGTCCATTCATTTATAGAAATATCTCATGACTTCATTATCGGACAACTGCATAGTATTCCATTGTGTACATATACCAGTTTTTCTTAGCCAATCATCTTATTGGTTGAAATTAAAGTCATAACTCAAACTCTGCTAACTTAAACTTGAACGACTAATCAGAATTCTAATGTAAATCTATCCAAATTACAAAATGTCTCATTCTCAACAGTATTTGGTGAGTTATTTAATACCCAATCATCTAATAATTTCAGGGTCTGTTTCTTTGTAAGGTTGTTCAATGGTTATTACAAATGTGTGTCCTTTAGTATCTGTCCCATTCTGTGAGGAATAGTTTTGCCTTAATTTTAGCTACAGGAAAGCTCATGATGGGAATGAGGGGCTGGTGGAGGAGTTTACACTTACACATTACTAATAAAAGATAGAGGGAAGTCTGTCTTACAACATGGAAAGGGCATAGATATCTCTTCCACCCTCTCAGTAAGCAAAAAACTGAACAATTCTAAAAATCATTTTCTCTTATGCCCTTAAGAGAATTAAGGTTATAGTGCTGTACCCTCTCCCCCCGCCCCCAAATCTGGGAAGGACATGAATATACAGAATTATAGATTAACAATCTGAAGCCTGGTAGGAACTTCTAACAGATTGTTAGAAGCTGTTTGAATTAGCTTGGTAATTATAAACTGGGGGCCCTTTCACTTTAATATTTTCCTGAGTTTTCATCTGGAAAGAATGTAAAGTTCTTATAGGTAAGTGAAGAGAAACAGATACATGCACATGATTATTCATGTAAAGAGAGAATGCAACCTTTTTAAATAAGCCCAGAGCATTTTTCATAACAAATGTCTTTCTAACAAAGGAAGAATTAAAGAGCTTTATAAGACTTTAGGTGAAGGAGTTTACCTAACTTCAGTCCTTCAAGCCTTCAAGCCCCAAAACAAGGGAGAGAAGAGGCTAAGATGTTACAGGTTTACTCAAACAGAACATCATAAACTTTTTCCATTTGTGAACCCTTGTGATGTGAAAAATGTTTAGGCGACACACAGGTATAAAGTAGATATAAAAATCAAGAATTGTCTTACAGTCATTTATTTTAGTGCAATTTTTTGATGGACGGGTCAAAACTGGGGTGTTTAGGTGCAATTCCCAAATCTGCTCACGAGTGCCCCCTGGCTGTCTTCAGAGGTCACTGCACCCAAGACTAATACCTTAAAATCTTTATCTTTCCAACCTGCAATGTTTTCCATTAGAGACCAGACACTAAATGTAAGTGATTAACTCTACTGATTTCAATAAAATTTAAAATATCAACATCTCTGCTCATAAAATTGATAAATTAGAGAAAATTCACCAATTTATTTCAAAGATACATGCTAAAATCTATACAAGGAAAAATGGAACATTTAAATAAGACTGATACTTGTTAAATTTTATTTGCAATTATTAACCTTACAAACATAGGCACGAGGCCAAGATAGTATCACAGATAAACCTATAATATACTTAAACGATACAAAAAAAGAAGTGATGACATCATTCTATTTAACTGGCAAATTCCTAATACCAAAATAAGATATATATTACAAGGAAAGCTACAGATTAATATCTCCTATAAAACTCTTATCAACACAAGATAAATGTAATTCTAAACAACCAAATGTGATATAACAAATGTGATTTTACATGCACATAATGAACCCCGTAGTTAAATAAATAAGCTAACAAGCAATGAAAAAAATCAAGTAGATTGAACTTGTTATTTTAAGTACAAAAGACCAATGGAAAAGTCTTCTCTATATATGATTCTAACTAAACATTGGGGCCAGAGAAATAATATAACAAGTAGGACATTTGCATTGCATGCAACTGATGTGGGTTCTATCTTGAGTACCCCATCTTGTCCCCCAGCACACCAGGAGTGATCTCTGAGCTCAGAATCATTAGTAAGCCCTGAGTACTTCCAGATGTAGCCCCAAAATAAAATAAAACTAAAAAGTAAATTTTAAAAATACAGTAATAATAATTTATTTATCTAATCCTGGATTAAGGAACATTCTTCTAGTATTTTCCTATCAACATAATTAATTCAAAGACCTGTATTTTCGTATTTATTGTAGTATAATTATTTACAAAGACTAAGAACTAGAAACAGCTTTAGTGCTACCAAATTGCATGAGTAAATAAGAGGAGGGCATATATACACAATGGAATACACTCAACACTAGAAAAAAATAAACACATTTGTTATAAAATGGAAAGATCTAGAAATTTTTATGATTAGGCAGATTAGTTAAATGAAAAGACACAAACAGTATATGGTTTTACTCCTATGTGTCATGTAGAGAAAAACCAATGAACAAAATGAAACAAAAACAAGAGTTGAGTTGTGGTAAACAAGACTATATCGTGTAGGGTAGAATTAAATTTTAATGATGTTCTATGTTGAACACATGACTTTCAATGGACACATTAGATTTTTATATGTAATAAAATAATACTTTAATTAAAATAATATAAATAATAAAGATTATGTATACTACCTGTAGCAGTAAGAAATCAGGCTAGGCTGAGTGGAAAGATATGAATACAGGCAATATGTGTTAAAGTGTGGATTTGTTTTATCCTATTTATTTAGGAGCAGGGGATTGAACCATGCATGGCTATGTTCAGGGTTTACCTTTGGCTCTGTGTTCAGGGCTCACTTCTGAGGGTGCACAGGGGACCATAAATAGTGTTGGGTATCAAACAGGGACAGCCTACAAGGAAGGCAAGTGCCTTATCACTGCACTATCTCTCTAATTCTGAAGTATGTATATTTAAAATGTGTTCTAAGTTGGCTCTTCAAGCACATGTTTTCCCTTGAACATGTATCTTGCTTGTCTGTAAGTCTCTGATTTTTCTATTCTGGAGAAATTTAAACAAGCACTTCCTCTCTTTCTCAGCCCTCATGTGTTTCTAAGCAAGTTTCAATAAACACTGTCTTTCTTCACCAAAATAAACATGTGTTAAAATCACTAGAAAAAAATGTATTATAACTATTATTTTTGTCTCAAATAATTTTTCATGGGGCTCAACAGAAGATAGTACTAGTGTGAGTGTCTAGAGGGTAGGGTCCTGTCATATTCACCAGAATTCACCCTATTATGACAGAGCCTAATATGCTAAAAAAAGGGGGGGGGGAATGAGTTGAACCAACTGGTAGTAAGAAAAAAAGACTACAGAGCATTAACTTCAAGTTAGAAAACAGAAATAGTAAAATAAATAGTACAGGGAAATAAAAAGTTGACTTTATCATCTTCAGTTTGGTAAGAACTAATAAAAATTCTATATAGAAGTATGTGCCCCACAGCTACAAAGTCAGGTAGTTCTTATTTGCATGATTTATAATTTTAACATGCTTGTTGGCATGAACTTATAAAATGCTTCACAGGGTTTGTTTATCTCTGAATAAAAGTCTAGCTTTATCAGTCCATTTCATGCATTTGGGTTTATTTTTAGTCATGAGGAAAAAAAGTCATTCAGTCAAATGACAGACCCAGAAGTTTTCATAGATAATAGGATTGTATTTTTTTTTTTTATTTTGGATTCGGTTTTGGAGTCACACCTGATAGGGCCCAGAGATTGCTCCTGGTTCTGTGCTCAGAAATTGCTCCTGGCTGGTTCAGGCAACCATGTGAGATGCCAGTTATGGAACCTAGGTCTTTACTGGGTAAGCCACATGCAAGACAAATGCCCTACCACTGTGCTAGAGATAATAGGATGGTAAATGAACAGAATAGTATTGGTTCTTTACTTTTCTAATTACCATTAAAGATGACTAAAGAATAGAAAAGATATATCTACCTATCATGCGTCCCTAATTCTATTTTCTGAAAAATATTAGAAGTTTATTAATTGTTCATAATTTACCCATTTTTTAAAATTGTTGCCTTTTTTTTTTTTTGGTTGGTTGGTTGTTTTGGTCACACATCTGCTAATGTTCAGGGTCTATTCCTGGCTTTATGTTAGGGCTTTATGTTTAGGAAGTCGGTTCCTCTCCTTTTGCACTGACCTGGAAAAATTCCTTGTGCACCTTATATCATTTTAGTAAGTCCATATCTACATCTACTGAGCTACTTGGCTACTTCAGCATAAAAGAAATGTGACAAAGGTAGTCAGCAAAGAACTAAAACATATGGCCTCAGAAATAAGAAAACTATAATCAGAAGAGTCAGACATGAAGAATATGGTAGGTGTTATAAAAATGCAATTAGAGGTCTGAGCAGTCATATAATATTAGATAAGAAAAAGACTGTTTCTCTAAGATGACATGTAGTAAACCTCTGAAAAATAATAGATTTTAAAAAATGTTTGAGAGAAAATGAAAATAACATCAGAGAAGTATGGGATAAACAATGAAAGAATCACAAGAGTCCCTGAAGAACAGGAAGATAAATTTGATGAAGAATCACTAGTTGAATAAATCATAACTTAAGAGTTTCCCAGAATTGAGGCATGCCAACAACAAGATCCAGAGTCTCAAAAGGTTTTCAGAAAAGTAGAGCCAAATAGAAAAACCGTAAGATGCATAATTCAAGTGACAAAAGCCAAAGACAGACATAATATTGAAAGCAGTAATATTAAGAAAGGAACTTGAATATAAAGTAAAGCCCATAAGATTTATAACAGATCTATCAAATAGTTTTCTATGAGAAGAAAATAGTAGAATACAGTGGGAAAAAAAGGCAGAAACTCAATGAAATTAATGCCTCACCATGAATATTCAATTATCTTCAGATCTAAAAGAACATACAGAACTTTTTGGACACGCAAAATTCAAATAATTTATAGTCTTGGGACAGAGTGATAGTACAGCCAGTTGGCAGCATTCCTTGCATAAGGCCAACACAAGTTTAATCCCAGGCATCTCATATGTCTCTTGAAGCTGCCAAGAGTAATTTCTGAGTGCAGAGCAAAGAGTAAACCCTGAGCATTACCAGGCATGACTCCCATTAAAAAAAAGAAAGAAAAGAAAAGAAATTTATAGCTTTTAAAAAGGTTTTACAAGATGAGTTAAGCTTTTCAAACTAGGCCAGCTCTATATACTCTCTTTTCTTGAATGAGATATAATCCAAGCCATGAAAAATCATGAGTACACAAGCCACACAGAAGGAAGCTGATTTTTGGGGGGAAGAGAGGGCACTCTACTAAAGTCATACCTGCTGCATCTATCACCCAGAACACCTTTTTTGCTGTTGATCCCACTTCACCACCCCTTCTTGATTTTCTTCAGAGACAACAATCTGAACAAACTTTAGGTACACTGAATTGGTGATTATTATCACCAGGGCTTTTTGGAGCAAGTGCAGGCACGTTCCCCTGCATCCTCCTTTTTTCAGGAGGCCTGGCAGGGGAGAACATGCCCCACAAAAGCTGCAGTATTGATAATAATGCTTTGAATTGCCTGATAACTTCATTTGTTTGATGCTTTATCTTATTGGAACATGCCAATTTAAATGGACAGCTAGCAAAAAGAGCTTACTTCTACAATTCTACAATTCTACAAAAAACACTTCATTGAAGATATAATAATTTTTACAATTGTGCTTGCTACTGAACTTACTATTTTTTTAACTTTCTTCCTTTGTATTTTTTCTTTGTTATTTTTAATAACGTCTCTCACTCTAAAAACAAATGTGTTATGGTCAAATATGTCAATTATATGATGCATTTTCTTTAAATAAAGTTATAAAGAGAAGTGTTAAAAGAGCTTCCTTAGACTGGCTCAAAATATGAAGCTCACTACAAAGAGTAATGATGCAGTTAGGGAAATAACTACACTAACAACTATCATGACAATCTTAATGAGTGAGAGAAGTAGAATGCCTGTTTCAAATACAGGCAAGAATTGGGAAGAAGGCATTAGTGTGAGAATGTTGCACTGGTGAAGGGGGTCTTCTCTTTATGACTGAAACTCAACTACAATCATGCTTGTAATCATGGTGCTTAAATATTTTATATATTAAAGATTAAAAATAAACATTAAAAGCAAAAACATAATTCAATAAAATAATAATTAGAAAAAAAGAGCTTCTTTAAAAGGGCATATTTCTTAACACTTTGTCACTGAGTTTGATACTCACTTATACTGCTTGGGGTTGACCTTTACTAGATTAAGAAAGCTATATTTGGGGGCCGGGCGGTGGCACTGGAGATAAGGTGCCTGGGCTAACCTAAGACGGACCGCGGTTCAATCCCCCGGTTCCCTATATGGTCCCTCGTGCCTGCCAGGAGCGACTTCTGAGCGAATAACCAGGGGGGGTGTGTGGCCCAAAAACCAAAAAATAAAAAATAAAAAATAAAAGGTATATTTATTCCTTGATTGTTAAGGGGTTTTACAGTTTTTAAATAAAAAATTAAGGTTTCATTTATAGTGAATGTCCTCTTTTAATTCAGGTAAATTTGTGGCATATATGTAGGCTTTTATTAAAATCTTTACTTGCTGATGCAGGTACTTATTATTATCTATAATACAATATTTTCTAACATTAAGCCAAAGTTTCCTTATGAGGGTAAAACACTTTTATACTTTGATATCCTATTTTATTTTTCTCATAAAGTTTTTTTTTAATTACCCTCTTCTCTCTCTTACTGTATTGATTTATATTATGTTATATTTCAAAACTAGCATAGTTATTTGTATTACTAATTTAATACATATACATACAAAAAGTGAAAATAGAAGGAATTTTGTTTATTTTGTTTTGGGGAGAGTGCAGCTGGTGATATTTAGGCTCAGCACCAATGAATCACTCCTATTATTGCTCGGGTATCATATCTTGATCCACCATGAATCAGATTTTGGTCAGCTGCATGCAAAGCAAGTACCCTATTCACTGTACTACTGCGCCAGTCCCCAAGATACAGTTTTTGGAAATAAAACTTATTTTTACCAACTCATTATTGATCGACCATTTTGTAGAATATCTAGAGTTTAGCTTTAATCATCTACAGGTGTGTAGATACTAACATCTCCATCATAAATTTAAAGTACATATATAGGGGCCAGAGAGATAGAATGGAGGTAGGACGTTAGTTAGCCTTGCCTACAGAATGGTGGTTCGAATCCCGGCATCCCATATGGTTCCCTGAACTTTCTAGGGGCGAGTTATGAGTGTAGAGTCAGGAGTAACCCCTGAGCACAGCCGGGTGTGACCCCAAAACCAGAAAAAAGTACATATATATACATACATACATATATACATATATATAAATATATATATTTATACTAGATCTTAAGACTTGGACATAAAGAAGCATAATGAAGGAACAACAAATGGAGACTTTTGTATTTTTTTCTCCCACAAAGAGAGCACGGATATCTTAAAAGCCATGAAATCCAAAATGGGAAAGGAAAAGACTCATATCAACATATTTATGATCAAATGCATAGAAGCCAGCAAGCCCACTAATACTGGTCACCTGAACTACAAATGTGACAGCAGTCACAAGATAGCCATGAGAAATTCAAGGAGGAGTCTCTGCAGATAAAAAAGGGATCTTTCAAGTTTGCATGGTCTTAGATAAACTGAAAGTTATATGCAACTGTGGCATTACCACTGATATCTGCCTGTGAAAAATACAAGGACAATATATATTGTTATATAGTATTATAGTTTAATATAATATAGTATATAAAATATATTATAATATAATATAACATAATATCATATGCTATAATAAAAATATATAATATAGTATAAATAATATATACATAAGTATAGTATAATATACTATTCTACCGTATATACTACATAACCATCATTGATCCCCCAAGATACAAAGAGTTTATCAAAAACTTGATTATGGGCACATCTCAAACTGACTATACTGTCCTGGTAGCTGCTGAATCTGTATGTAAGATCACCCCATGCACCATATCTCCAACCACAGGTGAATGAGTCTGGATCATGCATACAATAATCTAAACCAGCCTGAGGGTGAAACATGTATAGTCTCCCAATCATCTACCTCATATCTTCAGCAAGTTTCCTGCCAGAACTGTTTTCATTGATTACAGAGAACACCCCCAGGTGGGGCAATAAGTACATAGTAAAGGCAGATACCTCAGGCTATCCTGAGCCTGTCATACCCAGGTTTACATTATTAGACAATCTTTGTTTTGGGTGAAACCAATCTGTAAACAAACAGATACAAAAAAAGAGCAGGGTGATCTTTGTTTTGGGTAAAATAATGTATAAACTAACATCTGTGTATACCCACGAACATGCCCTTCTGGCTTCATATTGGATGTGAGACAACTAATAGTTGTTATTAGCAGAATGAATTCTACTGAGTCACCTTACAGCTAGAAAATATATAAGGAAATTTTTAAGGAAATCAACACCTACATTAAGAAAATTGTAGGACCAGAAAAATAGCACAGCAGTTGGGCATTTGTCTCGCACGTGGCTGACCCAGGATGTACATGGATTTGATCCCAAGTATCCCTGGCCCCCTGAGCCAGAAGCTATTTCTGAGCTCATCGCCAGTAGCATTTGTGCCAATTTCTGATTGGAACAATGACAATATGATGAAGCCAAGTGTCAATATACCATGGATATCAACAGTAAAGTCAACAGTAAAAATGGTAGTGCCAGTGAAGCCATGCTGTTGAGCTTCTGGATTGCATCCTGTCACCAACTCGTCCAACTGATAAGTTCCTGTGCCTGCCCCTCCAAGATGTCTACAAGAATGGAGGTCCCTGTGGGGGGACTATAAGATTGCTGTTCTTGTAGGACATTTAAGACTAATGTTCTCAAACTTAGAGGGGTGGTCTAGACTTTTGCTCTGGTGAATTATTACAACTAAAGTACAGGCTACTCAAATGCATCACGAAGCTCTTAGTGAATTCTGATAACAACATGGACTTCCATATCAAGACATATGTCTCTTGATTTGATATTCCACAGTGTAGTTCACCATAACTTATTCAGCAATTCACCTATTGAAATTTATTGTTTTGTGTTTTTTTACCATTATAAAAAATGTTGCAGTTCATACCTTGTGCATGTATTATTATTTCATTACTTGTAGCTTTATTTTTTTAGGAAAGATCCAGAACAATAGTACAGTATGTAGGGTGCTTGCCTTGCACACGGTTTACCTGGGTTGTTCCGTGAGCCCACCAGGAGTGATTATTGAGCACAGAGCCAGGAATAATCTCTGAGCACTGCTGGGTGTGGCCCAAAAGCAAAATCAAACGAACAAAAGTGTGTCTCTTAAAGATGTTGGTCTTGGTGCAGATGGAGAGATAGTGATTTCCATGCATGTGATCAATCAACCTGAGTTCAATCCCTTCAAGCATTCCAGGAATAATTCCTTGGTATAGAATCAGAAATAAGCCCTGAGCATCATCAGGTGTGGTCCCAAAACAAGATACACAAAAATATATTTATTGTGGCAATGTGGCTGGTGAGACCAAAAAAAGACACTTCAATGGAAGTCACTGACTTCATAGCTCAGGGGATTATCCTGAACCTTCCAAGTTCAATTAGTGTTGCATATACACTTCTGCTGGATTATCACATAGCTTACATTGCTTGCAAGATTGCTGAACTGAAAAAGAAGATTGATCATTGTTTTAGTAAAAAGCTGGAAGATGGGCTTAAGTTCTTGAAATATGGTGATGTTGCCATTGTTGATAATGGTGCCTGGAAAACCCATGTGTGTTGAAAACTACACTTGACTACCTCCCTCCGTGTAATATTGCTGTCCATGCTATAAAGTGGACTGTAACTGTGAATGTCACCAAATCAGTGGACAAGAAGGCAGCTGGAGCTTGGCAAGGTTACTAAGTTTGTCTAGATTTAGAAAGCTAAATGAATATTATCTCCATTGCTTGCGATTCCAGACTCAGAATTCTATTTCAATTGACTATTTAAAATTAGTAGTAAAAAAAAACTGGTTAATGATACAAAAAATACATTATTAAACCTTCAGAATGAAAGGAAAATATTTTGTGGGCCATTTGTATGTGAGTATGTGTATATAAGAATTTTAAGTTGACTGTTTTTTAAAAATTAGTTCTATTTAATAGAAATAGCTTGACCAAGAATATGTCAGAATTTTGAGACCCATAAACAGATTCAAATGAGGAAAACAAAAAGACTTGAAGATTGTGTTTCTGTGCTCACCTGGGAGGAAGTCCAGAGAGAGGCCTTAGGACATGAGCTCTGTGGCAACAGTGCACTGCTAGAATGATATATGCATGAAAAGGATAAGTAACAGTATTATAAATCCTGGTATAAATCAATAAAAATGGTGTAAAGAATGAAATAAATACACTTCTACTTTAAATGAGCAATTCTTTTGAAAATTTTCTTTCCTGATGTATCCATTTGCAGAGGAAGATATTATTATTGGTAATCCCCTTGGTAGTTGAAATTATTAAATATTAACTGGAGGCCAGAGCAATAGGACAGTAGGTAGTATGATTGTCTTGAAGCTGTTGACTATAATTGACCCTTGGTAGTCCATATGGTCACCCAAACTGACTAGGAGTGGTCATTTAGCAAGCCCTGAGCACAAATGGATGTGGCAAAAAAAAAAAATAGAAAAGAAAGAAATGCTGACTAAATGTAATTATGTACTACATTATACAACAAAAAAAGTCAGAAAAAGAAAAATCAGAATCAAAGTAAAAGAAAAATATTACTAAAACAATCTCAAGAAACAAATAGTGTATATATTGAAATAATACTACAGATGACACTAGATTGGGATACAAAATATACAAAGAACAGTTGTAAATGGACAGAGGAAGCAAATATCTAACAAAAGGAAGAGGTAAAAATAAGTACAATAAGCAGTTCAAACAAAACTCAGTGATTGTTATAAATTTTAAAACACTTAAATTAATAGAGAAGTAGTTAAAGTTATAGTGAGGTATCACTTTATACCTATTTGATTGTTAAAATTAAATATGATGAAATTACACTTCAATATAAAAATGCAAGAAAAGGAATGCTTCCATTCATAAGAGCTATACATGTTACTTGTTTTTTCCTTTTGGAAAGCAATCTTGCAATATCTATTAAAATTTTAGTGTTCTACTCCTTTACCAAAGAAATAAAACTACAAGTAATGAAATAATGATACATGTACAAGATGCCAAATGTAACATTTTTCATAATAATAAAAACCAAAATCAAAACAATAAACTTTAATAGGTGAACTGCTAAATATGTTATGGTAAACTACACTGGAATATCAGACCATCACTAAAATAATAATTTTGAGTTCTAGCAGTTAGTATTTTAGTGATGTATTATTTGATGAATAATTCAGGCCATGGACATCGATCTATAATTGATACTATTTTGTAATACAACCTTTAACAACCTTTAATATGAGATCTTCACATATTTACATGGACATATAACCATGAAGGAAAATAGAAAAGATAAATTCTAAAGTGCCAACTTGGATAATGTGTGGGTAGGATAATAGTAAGAAGGTTGATATGAATGGAAGGGCAAAAATCATGCAAAATATAGATGGGCTATTAAAGAGGTCAAAACAATAAAAGTGTATAATATGCTTGGCTCATTCATATGCTAAATAAATTGCACATACATACTGTACATCTGTATAATATATCAAAAGAAATATTGAGAATGCTGACTATAATTATTGATATTGACTTCGATCTTGACCAGCATCTTATTGGAAAAGTATTTTCATTATACAAAGATTATGCATCTATCATAAGAAGATTTGAAAATATGCAGATGAAGAATAATGTCTGGAGAGGCTCAGAAGCTATTTCTGGCTCTGTACTCAAGAGTGACCCTTGGCAGTACTTGAGGGACCATATGCAGTGCCAGGTGTAAAACCTGAGCTTATGACATGCAACCAAGCACTTTACTTTCTGTACTAACTCTCCAGCTAGCCGTGAAAAACAACTTTTAATGAATCCTGCATCTTCTGAATCTAATTCCACCATAGAAAGATAGTTCATTTAGAAGTATTTTTAACAGTATATTATTAATTTTTCTGTAGTATCAAAGCCAGAGCTTCCTACATGCATGGCAGATGCTAAAATGATAAAACTTTAAAATCTGTTTTATAATTCATTATCATTTTAATACCATACTTTTTAAACAATTCATACTTCTTATAAATTTATTATCTCATTTTCTAACAAACATAAAATCATCACACTATATCTACACATCAAGTCCTTTCACAATTGTGTTCTCCCTAAATCACTCTGACGAAATTTGTCAAGGAAGCAGATGGGCATCCTAGAAATTAAACTACTCGCATGTTCTGTGGGGTTTATTTCCTTTGAATCTGTAGCAAAACTGTTACATAAACCCTTTTTCCTCTAACACACCTGAATATCTTCATTTTCTAGTTCACTAAATGTACTATAAATTATAATTCCAACCATCAAATGAATTCTTTGGCTTAAATGTGATCTAGTAACAATTATGCAGTTAATACTACAATAGCATTTTCCTTCCATAATTATTATGATTTGAAAATGAACTTTTGGTTCTATATATCAGTGTATTTAGTACCTAGTGTATATAGTGTTATATATGTTATATATACTGTTATAAAAATAGTATGTAGTGTGTATAGTATATATAGTAGCAAAATTACATTTTTGTTACTGCTTTTATTTTTGGTGCTTCTCATGGGTCCTGGTGGGTTGGTGATGCCAGAACTGACATAGGGATTGCCTAATGCCAAGTATTTACACTAGACTTTGAGCTCTCTAGTCCAGAAAAATTAAAATTTAAGAATAGTTTATGGCTATCAGATTACAACAAATTTCCAAAGAAATTTGGTGTTAAGAATTTTTACATCAGGGCCAGAGTGATAAGCACAGCAGTAGGGCATTTGCCTTGTTCGCTGCTGACCCACGGCCAACCTGGGACTAACCTGGGAATGACCTGGTTCAATCTCTGGCAACTGGGAAAAATCAACTCTCATCTACTTAATGTTTTAAAGACTTACTTTACAGTAGGTTCTTATTTGATTCCCATTATCTTCATTTAGCAGAGAGAATAAGTAATCCTACCTCACATTCCCAGGGTTTTAGTAATGTCCTTGGTCAAATTAATTAGAGCATCCTGTAACCCTAGCTAATTCCTTGAATGGCCAACTACTTACTAAATGGTAACTAGATCTCTCTCTCTCTCTCTCTCTCTCTCTCTCT
>PVKC010001859.1:0-47141 GCA_004027635.1 Crocidura indochinensis
CCGCCCCCCCCCCATTTTTTTCTTTCTTTTTTTGGGGGTGGCACACCAGGCGGTACTCAGAGGTTACTCCTGGCTATCTGCTCAGAAATAGTTCCTGCAGGCACGGGGGGCCATATGGGACACCGGGATTGGAAGCAACCACCTTTGGTCCTGGATTGGCTGCTTGCAAGGCAAACGTTGCTGTGCTATCTCTCCAGGCACCACTTTTTTCTTAATCCAGGTTTGACCATTAGTTTCTCCTGGAATCACCTTCAATTAATTTTTTTTTGTTTTTGGGCCACACCTGGTGACGCTCAGGGGTTACTCCTGGCTATGTGCTCAGAAATCTCTCCTGGCTTGGGGTATCATATGGGATGCCCGGGGATCAAACCCGTGGTTCATCCTAGGCTAGTAAATGCAAGGCAGATACCTTACGCCCTGCACCACTGCTCCAGCCCCCAATTTTAAAGATAAACAGAACACCCAGCAATGAGAAAACACTGTTCTGACTGATCTGAGTGTAGCCTGGGCATATGAACATTCGAAAACTTTAACAAGTGAGAACCACTGAGCTATAGTGGTCTTGTAAAAACTAAAGGTAGTTTCTGATGCATTTGTATTTTGGTTAAGGGGACACAGCCATTGTTCAGGGACTACTCCCAGTGTGCTTCAGAAACCAAGCAGTGCTTAAGATTGAACGTGGACCACTGACATGTAAAGCATGCTTCAGCCCCTTGAGTTAACTCCCTAGTCTTAAATGTAGCTTTTTACTGCCAAGATTCCACATGGTCTACTACAACCCTTCTCCTCCTTTCTCTTTCTTAAATTCTCTGGCAATTTCACTTCCCCTGAGCCTTTGCTAACAACACCCAGATAGTCCTTCATCTAAAATATTGTTTGCTGGGCTCTTTACAAGGCAGGTTTTCCCATTTCAGATCTTTGCTCAACGGCATGCTATCAAAAAAATCTTTAGAGCCAGAATGTAAGTGCAGGAGGAAAGGAGTTTTTCTTGCTTGCAGCTGATACCAATTTAATCCCTGGCACTGAATATGAGGAACCTCAGCAGTGCCAGCAGCAGCCCCTAAGCACAAAGCCAAGAGGAGGCCCTGAACATCACTGGGTATGGTCCATAGTGCTCCTAACTCCTCACAAAAGAAATTTTCCTTGATCACCCATCCAAACGGAGTTGTCTAAAATATCTGATAATTATGATGACTTTATTTACTGTCAATCATCCACAGTAGCTACAAATCCATGCTGCCTAGGAGTCCAGTGCACTGAGGAAACCTAGGCTAGGGGGTCCTTTAGGTTAAAGCAAGTCAGGGGTCCTCATGAATACCAAGTGTACTACCAGGTACCAAAACTCACAGAGGCCCTCTCACAGGACTTGCTACCCTTTAGGTTCATGGCCTGCTTTAAAACTTGCACTTTGGGGGCCAGAGAGATAGCAAAGAGGTAAGTTGTTTGCCTTGCATGCAGAAAGTTGGTGGTTCGAATCCGGGCATCTCATGTGGTCCCTGGGTCTGCCAGGAGCGATTTCTGAGCATGGAGCCAGTAGTGACCCCTGAGCGCTGCTGGGTGTGACCCCAAAACCAAAACAAGACAAAACTTGCACTTTGGGGTCAGTACATTGCATAGTGGGTAGGGCATTTGCCTTAGACACGACTAACCTGGGTTAAATCCTCAGCACTCCATATTGTCTCTAGAGTATACAATCAGTAGTAAACACTGAGCACTGCTGGGCATACAAACAGCAGCAACAACAAACCACTTGCTTCTCATGATGGGCTGGAAACTCTAAGATGATAAGGCTCACGTGTTAAGACTGGGATTTAATATTTTCAGTTCTACCTTGGTGTGAGAAGATAACAAATGCCGTTTTATGAAAGAACAACAGGCATTATTAAAAGAGGTGAAGGAGGGGATTTCAGCCCAATTATCCAGAGAGCCGAAATAATTCTAAGCTTTATGGCCCAAAAATTTAATTTAGTTATGTGTTAGGCTGTTTGAAATGAGGTAAGAGACCTGAGTATAGGAGAAAGTGGAAGAAATATAGTCTAGGAATAAACCTTGAGGGCTGGAAAGGGAAAGAAGGAAAGAGTATGGAGATAATGAAGAAAAGAGAGGAGGAAAGAGAGAAGGAAATAAAAGATGAAAGAAGCAATGGAAACATCTTAACCAATTCAAATTTGTCCATCACTACTCTATTCACCCCTGCAATCTATAAGCCCAGGCTACCATCACTTTACTAAGCTTAAACAATATCTATTCACATAAAATTCTTAGCACAGAACTAGGTATATATAGAACAAACTCAATAATGATTAAGTACTTTTATTTTATTTTAACCGCTAAATGCTACTGAATCAACCATCCACCCACTTGTTTATTAACTCACTAACACATAAGTCAATTAATATTTACCGAGCACCTAATGAGTGTCAACATGTAGATTAGAATATATTTGTACCAGATCAGAGGTTCACAAATGTATTTGGTCTTACTGCTCTCTTTTCAGAAATGCATTACTAAGCCTCCGCGCCACCCCCACCTCCCCTAATGGGACATCTACATTCTTCAGAACATACAGAAAATACCCAGGTTACATGGAAGCTACTGCTATAACACCCATGGCTGTGGTGTAAGATGGGGAGGGACTGTGTGTGGTGAGTGGCATAGAATTGCCCATTGGGAAGGACAGGATTAGAGCAGCAAAGCAATAGGAAAATGAAAGATGAGAGATAGTATAGGGGCATGCACCTTACCCACCTTGATCCCTAGTGTGGCAAATCTTCCTTTAGGACTAGATATAGTCCTAGAGGCAACCAAATCCCACAGGGCTATAGCCCTAGGAGTGCCACATTTCTGCTTTTCAAGTTGGCTGAGAATTGCCAGCACTGGCTCTTAGCCCTTTTGCCAGAGCTTAGGAGTTCCTCTTGCCAACACCACCAAACCCTGTCCCTCAAGAAGAGAAATTTCTCTTTCTGGCTGTATGTGTTCAAAGTCTATGACTCATGCAATAGGAAGTGAAAATTAGTAAAGTATTACTATGAAGCCAACCTGACTTGGAGCTTTGTTTTGTTTGAATAGAAAAGGCAATAGAAAGCCTTCAAAGTCTTTGGGGGGGGGGGGTTAATCTACGGTTGTTGCAAAGAGTGTATCTCACAAACAGGGCAACCAGTTTTAAGACACAACAAATGAACTATGCCAAAGTGTCAAATGAAAGAACAGCAACAAAAAAGATCTAGAAACAGCTTTTCACAAGCATTGTATTACTTAGATTCCAGTGTCACTGCAAAAGTTTAGAAGTTCAAAATGCAGAGGGAAATGTGAGAGCTGCTTTAGAAACTTAAATCTGCCAAGACCAACACTCTACGAGGCCCAGTGCAGATTCAGTGGGGAAGGGAGTTTAGACAATGAACTATGGAGAGCAGTTACTCAGCTAGCCTGGAGAGGAGTCTAGAAGCTCTCAAACTTCCTTATACTTTCAGATAAAACCTTTGTAGAATTATTGCATGCTTTATTGCCTTCTTAACCAAACCCTAAGCCTCAGAAGATGTTTAAAAATCTGAACCTTGTGAATAAAAATTCTCTGATCAGGTTGAAATAAAGTCCTACTTCTGAAGAGAGTATTGTCTCCATATGAAATGTCCCCAGAAATTAGAACTTTGGAGATTTTGCTCTGAACAGAGTGTAGGTGACTTAGTGCATGGGTGAAGGGGCATGTAAAAAAAGCTCCTTTGAACCTTAAGAAAAATTTTAAAACAATTATTTCATGCTATGGGCGTCACACCTAAAAGTGCTAGAAGGAGGCATATGCTGCCAGGAGCAAATCAATGCCTCACACAACAAAGGCCTGTGTTCAACCAATTAAGTCATAACTCTGACCCTCTGAATTAATCTGAAACTACTACCTGGTGTGTCAACATTGTAAGGAAATCAGACAACCAATCCACATCTCACCTGGGAACCTAAGGGAGGTCTCAACTGTAAACTGTGCAGGAATAAGATTACAATGGTCTATCTTAGATATTTGGGTTCTAAAGGAAACATGGGGGTCTTTTTGTTTGTGGGTTTTTTTTTCTGGTTTTTAGGTCACACCCGGCAGTGCTCAGGGGTTACTCCTGACTCCATGCTCAAAAATTGCTCCTGGCAGGCACAGGGGACCATATGGGACACCAGGGGAACGAACCGCGGTCTGTCCAAGGCTAGTGTAGGCAAGGCAGGCAGGCACCTTACCTCTAGCGCCACCGCCCGGCCCCTTTGTTTGTGTTTTTATCTTTGTTTATTTTGGATCACACCTGGCTCATGGTGGGCTGGGTATCAAACACAGGTCTGCTACATGCAAGAAAGCAAGCATCTCATCCACTGTACTATCTCTCCTGCTCCTAAAATAGGTGTTGTGGTTGACTTTTTATCTATTTATGAGGTATAATAAAAATAATAGAAACAGTAAAACACAATTCTTAAATATACATCTCCATGGCTCTGGTTATATATCTGTATCAAACATAAACATACACATGGACACAGAAAGATGGAATTATTTACCAGCCTTTATTTATCTAATTTCAGTAATCATTGCATTTATAGGATTCATTTATATTTTTTCATATTGCAGTACTTTGTTTTTATACTGCTGTAGATAATTCCATCACAGACAATGATATAACTTATCCAAAAATTTTTCTTTTATTAAGAAATATTTCTCTCATAAATGATAAAAGAAACTTTGCTGCCTTGAGGAAAGAGGGCAGCAAGATAATAATATTAATGGATTTGAACTTTATTCAAATGGTACCAAACTGCAAGGCCAACTTTATATCCCTGGAGCCAACAGAGATCAAAATCCCTTGCTCACTGTAGGAAGCCACTGAACTTCCTTGACAATCAATTCCCTTTAATATGAAATAAAGATATCACCAATAGAGTTGGGGCTCTATCTCAAAGGTCTATTGTACAGGCTTTGCCTTCTGGAGTTTTGGATTCATTTCCCTTTATTGCATGGTCCTGGAATACCTGCAAGAGTGAACACCCTGCCTCCATCTTCCATCAGCTGCCTCCAAGCACAAAGCCAGGAAAAAAACCCAGGCAGCACTGGGTGTTTCTCATAACAAAACAAAAGAATGGATCAATAATTTTTTTATAATTGTCATGAGAACACATACAAATTCATGTACTGAATAAGCACCAAAGGTATCGGCTTTCATCATCTTCAGTAATACAACATACACATACATTTGGAAAATTTTCTTTCAATATAAACAACCCTGACTGGCTTTCTAAAACATCACAGCAACCTTAGTTTTATAATTTGTTTCTATGCCTAGAATGTCTTATATCAATCAATACCAAGACTAGCAAAGTATATGTGCTACATCTACATTAAATTCATAGATAATAAACAAAAGTTAATAATACTTCAAGCAACGACATTAATTCCACTTTTGGGGTTCACTGTCAGGGAAGAGCATTCGAGTTTAATAATCTCTCCCAGGTTAACAATCTCACCATGCAGTTATTCAAAAGTTTATATTCCCAATTCCTTGACAAATTTTTGATATTATGAAAAAACAAAACCAACATAGCAAGATTTTAGCTGTGAGCTTGTGCCAAAGATAAAAGATCCTTTACTTTTTATTTCAGTCTCCAAGCGTAAAGGAAAAATGCTCATTTGAGATTTTTAAGCATTTGCATTAGTATTTGCAGCAAAACCAACAGGACGGTTATCTATGATTATAAATATGATTTTAGCATACCTCTTGCTTGGATCTCTGAAAAAGATTAGGACTCTAAAAGTGTGGCCACAGGAGTACAGAATAATCAGAGGCAGAATGATAAACAAGCCAAATGTGATGATGGCTGCTTTCTTGAAGGTTTATCTATGAGTTTTAATTGTGCCTCTGACCAATTGAGACATTATGTTTGATTCCATTTTTGTAACATTTTAAGTTGCGATATTTATTTTAGATTTAAAAACAGCTTTCCTTGAACCCCCAAAGTGCATATGCACAATTATGTTCATTCAATGCAGCATTATTTACAACACCAAAATCTGCAAACTATTCACCTAAAGTGCCCACTCAAACATGAGTGTTTCAAGAATATATACACAACAGAATACTACTCAGCTCTGAAATAAGATGAAATCTTGCAGCTTGCTGCAACCTGGATCAAAATGGAGAACGTCATGCTAATTAAGAGAAATGGGTGCGAAACAAAAATTCCAGATGATCTTACTCATATGTAGAACTTAATAAAGCGGGATAAGACATTACTCATTGGAAACAACCCCCACATACTATTAATAGAACTGTGAACTGAGATATTGGGTGAGCTGTGAGACACAGGATAAAAGGACCTTGGGATAAAGGTAGAAGAATCCTGGCACTCTGGTGGTGTTTAGCACTATGAGTATAAAATAATAACATCACTACTATTGTAAAATAAACACCTTTACAAATAGTTCTTATACAAGTTAACCATTTGAAAAGGATGTAGTAATCAGTTTACTACACTGAAAAAGGAAGAAGAAAAAGTGAATTTCAGTAACAGCACAAGAACCTTGGGAGCTATATAATTAATAGTGGCCACCCACTGAAAAATTATTTAAACCATTTTGACTTACAAAGTCATTCATAGTTGAGTTTTAGACATATAATGTTTCAGTACCAATCTCACCACCAGTGTCAACCTCCCTCCACCAATGTTCCCAGAGTCCATCCCATGCCACCACCTCTTAAATTTAGAAAGAAGTTTCATGTTATTGAGAACATTATCAAAGAGATACTGGAATATTAGGAAAGGGGTTTTATATGTGGGAGCCTTTCAAAATTATTGTCAGAGGGTCAGGGTTCATGGTAGGAAGCTTGTTACGGAGAGGGAAGAGCAGATAGGCACAAAATGGACCACGATGACAATAATAGTTGGAAATGATTACTCTGGACAAGAACTGGGTCTGAAAGGAGGTAAAGTGATATGTATGATATACCTTCAGTAACTATATAAAAAGAAAAATATTGGTCATAGAGGCAAGCAGAAGGGTAGGGGGAAGGGAAACTAGGGACAATGGTGATGGGAAATGTGCACTTGTGAAGGCTTGGGTGTTAGAACACTATATGACTGAACTCAATCATGAACAAGTTTCTATCTTTACCCTGCCCCCCCCTCCAAAAAAAAAAACCAAGTTCAAAATCCAAAATGTTAGCAAAGCAGGTAGGGTACTTGTCTAGCATGCAGCCTACCCATGTTCAATCCATGGGGATCTATGTGGTCCCCTAAGCCTACCTCTAGGGATTCCTGAGTGCAGGACTAACCCCTGAGCATTGCTGGGTATGTCCCCAAACAAACAAATAAACAAAAATATAATACAGTAAAAGAACATTTCTAAAATATTACTTGTATGACCTTTGGTAAAAAAAAATTAAGATAAGTAGAAAGGGAATAGAACACTGTTTGCTAAAGGGAAATGTTAACCACTAAAGGAAGTCCATTATGAGCTAATGAAATGATGGTATTAATATTCAGTATAAACCATGAAATAGTTAATAAAAAAGAACAAGAAAAGTCTAGCTACCAACAACGATATATGACTATGACAAATTTATAAGGTCACAACTACTTTATAATAGTTATAGAGCTTCTTCATACTCAGATGGTGCATATTTATAAATGCTTTCAAAACTTTTGACAGCAGATACAGCGGATCTCTCCAGAGGATGGGAACAAGGGCAACCTACTTTCTGCTTCTCCTTAATGGACCCTCAGGCTGCTTGAAATTTGAACAGCATGATTATTTTTAGAAATATAAAATAAGTTATTTGCATTTGCAAATGTTGACATACTTGTATATATAAATTTTTATGTTTTGCATATATACATGTTATTCTGTGTTTGTATATATACACACAGAAAACCATTACTCTGATCCCTGAATTGTGATGTGTGCCATTTTTTTATACTGGAATAGACTGAATGACCTAGGTAAAAACTGAAGAACTTCATGCTATATGTTTTTTGTTTTTGTTTTTGTTTTGTTTTGGGGCTACATCTGTGACGCTAAGGGGTTACTCCTGGCTAGGTGTTCCTGGCTTGGGGGACCATATGGGACGCTGCGGGATCGAGCTACGGTCTGTCCTAGGCTAGCACTCGCAAGGCAGACACCTTACCTCTAGTGCCACCGCTCCGGTCCCTACATGCTATATGGAGTTGGAGAGACAGTCCAGGAAATTAAAGCATTGGCCTTGCATAGAACTGATTCCATTTTGATCCTAGGTATCATCAGTGAGTTTACTTCAAAGCAGAGAGAAATCACCTCTGAGCATTGCTGGCAAGTCTTCCCTTCCTCTTGCAAAAAAAGAAATATTGATGGTTTCAAGAACTGAAAAGGCTGAGGGAACTGAGAGGGCACTAGGTAACAAGTGGGTAAAGTGAAGTTCAGTGTACATTACTCTTTTCTGTGCTGCATTCCTCAAGGACAAACATGAACACAAATTTGAAGGATATTTTTCTCTTCTAGTTAAATTAGTTACCAGTTACAACTGTCCATCCCAATAAATAGAACCTTTGAAAACTGAGTTTATATATTTCCAAGCAGAATTTGCAAAGCACAAATCCAACTTCTGGGCCCTATGTAGCCTTCCAAATATTAATTGCTAGGTATCTATTGGGAGAATGGTATGGGTTATACATAGTGTTTTACATTCATTATTTCACTTTACACAAACAAACATATATGATTAAGAATAGTAATTAAACTCATATTACATACAGCAACAAAGGTTTTGAGAGCACAAGCAGTTTGTGAAAAGTCACAACTAGAAAGTGGTAGTTTTTTTTTTGTTTTGTTTTGTTTTTGGGTCACACCCGGCAGTGCTCAGGGGTTACTCCTGGCTCCATGCTCAGAAATTGCTCCTGGCAGGCACGGGGGACCATATGGGGCACCGGGATTCGACCCGATGACCTTTTGCATGAAAGGCAAACACCTTATCTCCATGCTATCTCCCAGGCCCAGAAAGTGGTAGTTTTAAATCCAAATTTGAGGCTAAATTTTTCTGGCATTCCTTACACCATTTCTGACATAGTCACAATTCCTATATGCATAGTTTCCTAGGTCTCATGACAATTTATCCAATCCAGTCATTCTTTTATTTTCTTTTCTTTTTGTTTTTCAGACCATGAAATAGGAACCAAATCTATGAGTTTTTCTATTTTTTCCTTTGTTTTGTTTTTAGTTCACACCCAGCAGAGCTCTGGGGTCACTCCTGGCTCTATGCTCAGAGATCGCTTCTGGCAGGCTCGGGGGACCATATGGGATGCCGGGATTCAAACCATCATCCTTCTGCATGCAAGGCAAATGCCTTACTTCCATGCTAACTCTCTGGCCACCCAAACCTATGAGTTTTGCATGCAAAGTATACTCTTCCACCTCAAGTCCTTGTATTTCTTTTTGTTTGTTTGTTTGTTTTTTGTTTTTTCGGGCCACACTCATTTGATGCTCAGGGGTTACTCCTGGCTAAGCACTCAGAAATCGCTCCTGGCTTGGGGGGCCCATATGGGACACTGGGGGATAGAACTGTGGTCCTTCCTTGGCTAGTGCTTGCAAGGCTTACCTCAAGCGCCACCTCGCCGGCCCAAGCCCTTGTATTTCTTAAGAGTTACAGATCTACTAAAATTCTTTTTTCCAGGTAAACAGGAATTGGAGAAATAGCATTGAGTGGATAATTATTGGCAGTTATTTTGCATATAATCGATCCCTGGCAACCCATATGGTACCTGGCACACTGCCAGAAGTGATCTCTGAGTGGAGAGCCAGAAATAAGTCCAGAGTACAGTCAGACCTGGTCCTCAAACAAACAAAAAAAAAAACTAAAACAAAATGAAAGGCCATTCCAGTTCACAGGGACACCTATGTACATGTGCTTTAAAAACATGTAGGCACAGGGCTGGAGCAGTTGCACAGTGGTAGGTCGCTTGCCTTGCACACGACTGACCTAGAAGAGTTTGCAGTTCGATCCCCCTATATCCCCCAAGTCAGAAGTGATTTCTGAGTGCATAGCCAGGAATCACCCCTGAGCATCACCGGGTGTGGCCCCAAAACAAACAAACAAAAACAAAAAAACAAAAACATCTAGGCAGAACAGAATCCCTAAACAAAGTGGGAAGATGGCCCAATGTCTATAGTACATGGTCTGTGTGCCAGAGTCATGGGTTTTATTCTGGCACCAAATGATTTTCCCCAGCAACAATGGATGAAGTCTCCAGCACCCTTCCATAAAAAAAGAACAAGACAATAGATAGTTAAAGGGAAAACAAGTCCAGGATAGGAAGAAGTCCATGACAGAAATGACCAGAGTTACCCCCTCCCCCAGGAAATAGCAGAGTTTTTATTATGCAAAAGATTTAGCATCATTCTCTAAGAGAAGGTTATTGCAGAGAAGACATTTCACAGGACTTGATGAAGGTTCAGCAACCTCTAAGACTAGTGATCTTCAAAATACATGCTGGGAAAGGCTGGCTGAGGGAATTCCAGAAAGCACAATCAGCAGAGGTTCAGAGTTCAATAAGATGAAAGTGTAGTCTGTCACTGGGATTTAACTTCTCAAGAAGAAATGCAAAGAGAGAGAATACACAATTCTAAATGAGAGGTGCACTAGAATAATTCTAGGGGGGGATAGCATAGTAAATATTAATCTATTTTGGCTCTATGAATCAGGCATGTTAAATGGAAGATAGCTTGACAAAAACTCCAACATTCTCCAAACTAAGGAACCAGAGATATTACACAAAACCACTCCTACATTATACCACACAGCTGGCTTCCAGTGATTTATAGAGTAAAAGACTTGCTGTCTAAGTCCCAAAGTGTGCATATTCAAACTCCATTTTCAAGCTTGAGTACCATAAACTAGCCTCATTGGTTACCCAGGACTCAGCAACTCACCACCTTTGAATTCCTATTGGTAAGTTTTGTATATGCAGAGAAAATGGGGAACAATTGAAAAGATAAATGAATGTCCATGCTCTTAGAATCATGAAGGGATTGTACAGAACCGAATACTAGTGTTCTGCAACATTACTTAGTCTAGAAATATGAAGCAATACAAATGCTAATAAGAGCGTCTGCTGCCTTGCAAACTCTATTGCACTGTTGTTTAACTTTTCACACACCCAGATTTTGTCTCCCTGATAAACTTCTAAAGCAGAGCCAGAGTATCATTTCTTTTATTTAGCACCTACTCAGTGCCAAGCCCACCAATGTTGCTGAATAAATCGCTGCTGAAAGGATAGATGCCTTCATATTATGGAGGCAGGAAAATGTATATATTTATTTTGCAATTCACTCGGTAATGCTGGTGGGAATATTCAGCAACTGATCACAGAATGTTTGATATACTCTGTACTAGAATAAAATAAGTATTCTATACATTGAAAAGTATAGAGTATTGGCCATGAGTTAGAAGTTCAGTAGCGATGGATTTCTTCTGCAAGAAGCTTCTTTTCCCTTGTCCCTTATCTTTGGGTCAAGATCCCATTAGAAGATGGAAAACACATCATTGGAACAGGGAAAATTTAATTGAAAGAACTGCTAACTAGTAAATGGTGGTTGATCACTAAAAGGGGGAAGAGATAAAAGAGCCTTTAGGAGGATAGAGGGAGTTGAAGACTCACTGAGAGTTTAAGAGGCTGATATCCAGATCTATCTGAGGAAAGTATGGATCTCAGAGGAACATGTACCCCAAATCAAGGAACCTGCTAGAGGGTGCAGACTGGTTAGAATGTAGAGGACTGGACCATAAAGTAGCAGAAAGCTTGGTGCACAGTGAGAGCTATACAGCTCAGATCCAGAATAGTGGCTGGGTGCATGCTAGAGAAATTTACCAGAAGACATAAGCATAGACAAATTAAGAATATTGATGGCTTGAGTTGGCATGAAAGAGCAGTCAACCAAGTGGTGAAGCATAATACCAAGTAGTGAAGTGGAGATGTGGGCATTGTAAAGTGCCACTGTTACTGACCACTGATCTATGCCTCGCAGAAGAAAGGGAACCTTCAACCTTTTTGTAATTCCCTGAAGCACTATGCTACCACTCAAATGAATGCCAAAGGAACAATGACTAGAGGGTTCACATAAAATAGCACAAAAGTGGGTAACAAAAGTGGATTTGTAACTGAGATAATACATAGCTACCTGGCATGCCCTTGACTTGGGGGATCTGAGAGAATAGCCAGAGATTTCTATGAATTTATCTTTAATACATGTCAAACACTAGAAAGTATGATATGATTAAAAGCTGTTTCTGAGACCCTGGACCAACCACACCTATAATCCTGAATTTCCTTACCTAAAAGAATAAGACATAGTGTCATTGTAAACAATGTTTTTGCTAATTTGAGACAGTCCTGAAGCACCCTACCCAGATCATTTTCTGTTGCTTTGGTGTCACACTCAGTTGTGTTTACTCCTGGCTTTGAGTTCAGGGGATCATGTGGTGTGTCTGGGAAAAAAAAAACCTAGTAATTCATATACAAGGCAAGAACCCTACCCACAAGTATTATCTCTTTATTCCTATATGGTCCCCCGTGCCTGCCAGGAGCAATTTCTGAGCATGGAGCCAGGAGTAACCCCTGAGCACTGCCGGGTGAGAACAAAAAAAAGTGGAAAAAAAAGTGGAGAAAATCTCTTTATTCCTAATAGTCTACTTTTTAAGTTCAGAGACAACTTCATGAATTCCTTTTTTATAGCCCCTTTTACTCAGAACCTCTATGTCCTAAATGTTTATCCAGGAAAGTAAATGTTTTTCTGAAAGGAAGGAAAAATCACAGCAAAACTTTCTATACTATGAAAGTAAGGAAAATGATCATTCTGCTATTGACAGTGTGGTTTTATAGTTGTTGGTTTTAGCTATCAAATTAGAAATACATTTGCAGCAGGATAGTTAATACCAATCTTGGATTTACGCAAGTTATATTTCCTAGAAAAAAAGTCATGTCAAACCTAATAAAATGATGATAGTAATTAACCCAAATCATATCCCAGAACATTAATATCACTCTTCAGTCACTGGCTAATATAGATACCCTTGAAATATGATGAATTTCTCACTGACAATGACTAAAGCCTATTATTTGTCTTAGTGAAACTCCAGTCATAAATATCTGTGCACATTTGTTTCATCCTCTCAATTCCACTATCATAAGAGACTTTATATCCATTAAAAATATAAAAATTCATAACTTTAAAGTGACCAAGCATCTATTCAACTCTAATTAAAATAATGATTTATTATGATCATCATTATCTAAGACATCTTAATTTTAGGAAATTTAGAAAACACTTACAGGCGAACTAGGAAAAAAAAAACACCAAAGTTAATTTTATTATCTAGCACTATACGATGTTGATATTTTCTTTTTAAATAATTGTTATTGTGACCAAAAGTGAATAACTAATCTTTCACAGTAATATTTAAGATATATAGTGACAATGAATCATGGCCATTCCCACCACCAGGGTTGTCTTCCCTTTACCCCTTTTCCCAGCATGTGTTCCTTATGTTCATCCTTTGTCCCCCTCCCCCAAGGGCTAGAGTAACTGTTCCTCTTTGTGTATAGCTTGTTGTAGATAGGATATCAATTCTGTTGTTGTTGACTTTGGGTTTGGTGTTTTTTTTTTTTTTTTTGGTTTTTGGGCCACACCCGGTGACGCTCAGGGGTTACTCCTGGCTATTCACTCAGAAGTCGCTCCTTGCAGGCACGGGGGACCATATGGGGAACCAGGGGATCGAACTGCGGTCCGTCCTAGGTTAGCGCAGGCACCTTATCTCCAGCGCCACCGCCTAGCCCTGGGTTTGGTGTTTAAGTCTGATCATTTTTTATTTCCAATCAATGTTTATAGGCTGTTTGGTCCTGGTACCATTCATTTTTATTTTCCTCCTCAATTCATGAGGCAGAACAGACATGTTTTTTTTGGTAAAAAAGATTCCATGGGCAGAGTACAGTGGTAGAGCGTTTGCCTTGTAGGAGACCAACCTGGACTGACCCAGGTTCAATCCCCGGCATCCTATATGGTCAAGCCTATCAGGAGCAATTTCTGGCATAATTGTTTTCCGTACTAATAGTTTATTTTGGGAGAGAGGGAGCAACCTGGCTCAGAAATAAGCTTAGGACTTACTCCTATGCAATTCTGGCAAGCTCTAGGGGAGCACATCAGGTGTAGAGTTGAATCCAAGTTGGCCGTGTGCAAGGCAAACATACTAACCACTGTACTATTGCTCAGGCCCCCTCAGTAGCAATATTTTTTTTGGATTTTTTTTGGGGGGGGGGTCACACCCGGCAGTGCTCAGGGGTTACTCCTGGCTCCATGCTCAGAAATTGCTCCTGGCAGGCACAGAGGACCATATGGGGCACTGGGATACGAACCGATGACCTTTTGCATGAAAGGCAAACGCCTTACCTCCATGCTATTTTATATCCTTCTAATATTTTATATTTTAAATTTAGGGATTATTAACAACATTTCTTACTAACAAAAAGGCTGTATTAAAGTCTTAGAGTCTTCTTATTATCATACTTCTAAAACAGAATTCCAAAAGGTTATTTTTATGGAAAACCTGAGAATCTCTAATAAATTTTCATATATTACTAATTTCCCCATGTTATACTTTACATTACACTGCTATACCAAAACAAAAAATTGGTGAGATGAATAGATTTGCCACTACCTATATGACAGAATCTAGGGTCATGAACATATCTCGGGTTCATAGGTTTGTTGTAATATTTTTTTAATATTGAACAAACTCCAGCATTAAAAGTTAATTGTACTTTCATGAACCACCTCAATCAGCATAAAATGCGTTAGAAGGAAAGTTCTGAAAACCCTAACTCGGCAAGAAAAATTAAAAGGTTTGATCTCCATTTAATATCTATACTGATTGTGATGTCTTTTATTCCTAGAGTCCTAGCTCTGATCTTACTTTAGCTCTGAATCCTCTTGAAAACCTTAAAATGTCCTTAGCAAAACTGTATATTATCAACCAATATGACGTTTCATGTAGCACAGAATAGAGCAATAGAGCAGTTACATGCATAAAAGGTCTTTTTCATTGATCTGTCTTTATAGCACTGAAAATATCAATGCCAGTTTTACTTTTGCATAAAAAAATCTTGTTTCTAAGTTGTGTCATAATCTTTTTCACCTTTATATTAGAGGTCTTCAAAGTGTTCTTATGCATTTTGAGAACAAGAAACGTGAAACCTCTATTTGAAGAAAGATAAGTTATAGTCTTTATGGCTGGTGTTTTTCACTTTTCAAAGTAGGTATATCTGTTATGGATTATGGCTCAATAAAAATTCTGTCAATAGAATTAGGTTCTTAGACGTATCATGAAAACCTGCTGTTACAATGATTTTTATGGTAAATCATTCTTTCAAGGAAACATAATTCTATGAAATGATTAATCACTTGCTGATTTCAGTTGAGTTTTTGTGTTTCAAGTTCTTATAATAAAGAGCCAATAAATTTATATTGAAGGGCAAGAGATAGGACAGCAGGTAGGTGCTTATCTTGCTATGACCAACCTAGGCTCATGGATTACTCCTGGTCCTGCACTGAGAAATTGCTACTGGCAGATATGGAGGACAATATGGGATGCCGGGATTCAAACCACTATGGATCCTGATTTGGCTGTGAGCAACGCAAACACCCTACCACTGTGCTATCTCTCTGGCCAGAATTTATTATTATTTTTAATGAAGGAGCATTATTTTATTGAGTATATTTACCCACTATCTTTATGCAACAATTGTGAACTATGGTATCAGTCGCGATGCATCATAATGTCTGTTATGATGTCACAACCATGAGTTATGACATCATGTTGCTCGACAAGGTGTCCATTGTGACAACAAAATCATGAATCGTGACCTCATAGCTGTATGTACAATAATGTCCAAGGTGATGTCACAATTGTGATCTCTGATGTCATAGACAAGGCACATCTTAAGGTCTGTATTGGCTTCGCAACTTTGAATTATGACATCATATTTTGATGTGACATAAGGTACATTCTGATGTCAAGACCATGCAAGGGAAGCACCTTATCCTTTGTACTATCAATCTAGCCACACCAAAATGTTTTTAAGATCCAGAAATTAACCTATAAATTTGAAGAAATATTTATTTTGACTTTAAGTGCAAATGCTATGAGACAAAGATTTCTCTGGAGATTATTTTTCCTAATTGTTTTTTTGTAATAGATTTGGTTTTGTATTATATGCTGCACATATTATAATGAAAATTTTCTTAACTGATCTTATAACAAAAAATGAGCAAAAACATTTTCTTGTATATACAAACACTGATATTTTCTCTAGAACTTGGCAAATGAACTACAATCTTACTCAAATATAAACATTGTAAGAAATTACCTACTCATTTGTTTAGTCATTCACTCACTGCTTACTCATTAAGTGCCTACATGTCCTAATTTTTCAGTTAATCTGTTATTAAGAAGGGAAAATAAAAATTTTAATCAATTCCTTACGGTATATTTGGCATCTGAATTATGAAACATAGCTTCCAGACTCAAACAACAAATATGCCTAAACTATAACTGGACATGTAAAATATCTGGGTTCATTTACTATTATTATTATTAATTAATTCATTTATTTATTAATTGTTTTGTGGGTCATACCCAGCAGCGCTCAGGGGTTACTCCTGGCTCTGCACTCAGAAATCACTCCTGGCAGGCTTAAGAAACCATATGGGATGCCTGGATTCTAACCACTATTTGTTCTTGGGTTGGCTTCATGCAAGGCAAATGCCCTATCACTGTGCTATCTCTCCAGCCCTTCCTTATATAATTTTTATGTATTTTTTATTAAATCTTTATGTGTTTTTATTCTTTTTTGTTTGTTTGTTTGTTTGTTTGGTTTGGTTTTTGGGCCACACCCGGCAGTGCTCAGGGGTTACTCCTGGCTGTCTGCTCAGAAATAGCTCCTGGCAAGCACGGGGGACCACATAGGACACCGGGATTCAAACCAACCACCTTTAGTCCTGGATCAGCTGCTTGTAAAGCAAACGCCACTGTGCTATCTCTCCGGGTCCTTCCCCAAATAATTTAATGGAGTCAGGTCAGATATAGAGGTATATTACATTTTGAATTGACATTTGTTTGTGGTTTACATAAGGGTTTAATTTCAATTTTTTCTTTAGTCTTTTATTTTTACATAAGATTAACTAGTTTTCCTAATACCATTTGGCTGAAGAGGCTTTCCTTGCTCTACTTTATACTCTTGCAGAAAACTAACTATCAATATACGTAAGGATCTGTCTCTGGGTTTTCAATTCTATTCAACTGGTCTGACAACCTGTTTTTATTCCTGTACTGATTATTACAGCTTTATATAAACTCTTGACTATCCAATAGTAAGGTTCAGGACAAGTGTATTAAGTCACTTAGCTACTCCCCTGGGCTGGCAAACACCATTCCTCAATGAACACTAAAATTGCTATGTCACTGTATGATTCCATCTGGTGCATAACAGGTATTTCATCATCATTTACTAGGTGGGTGACTAAATGAACAAGTTGAAAGAAAGGGAAAAAGCAGAGAACTGAAAGTCATTTCGTTTGGAATTCTCAAAATTATGTAGAGCTGCAACTTTATTTTGGCAATTACAGAGGGATTCTGTAATTTACAAAGTTATGAATTACATGCCAGCATCTCATATTTGGCTCAGAAGCATAAAGCTGAAGACCTCATCAACTGCATCTCATGAAGCAACACAAGATGCAAAAATAGTGTTCACGTACTACACTTTTACTATGTTGCTGCAACTGAGCTCATGTAGCTTATTTCTGCCGTTTCATCGGATGAAAAAAAATGTGGAAATTTCCAAATTAGCATTGCATTAAAGTGCACTTTGTGTCTTGGTAAGAAAGTAAGCAAGTGGAACTCCCATTCATGTAGAAGAAAGTATGGGCTATGACATTCTGCCCTGAAGCAAGGACATCAAGGACAAATAGATGATTCTTTGAGGGAGATAGATATGCTACAAAGCTTCATACTCCAAATAAAGCTAGGCTTACTCTGTCCATATGGCAGACTATGGGTAGCCATGAGCAGTTATTTTTACCAGTTGGGAGAGGTTTGCTCTAATTCCTTAATCATACAGTGGACTACTACTAACATTCAAGAACTTCAAGGCATTCTAAAAATTATATATATGAAATAATCTTAATTAAGGGTGTAGTAGGAGGCTTACAGAAAGACATAGGTGATTACAGAGAAAAGTTATGCATACTCTTCCTTTCTCTGTCCATGTCTGAAAAGCCTATAATGTCAAGGCTACACGTTTGTCTATTTTTGACCTCCACTTCATAATGTTAGTTTGGCAAGAAATTAAGAATAAAACTTTGATAGTAGACCATTTAAGGTTGTATACTCCAACTAATTTGAGAATACATGCAGACTTGATAACAGAAAATCTAAGGGGAAAATATAGTTTACTATCTACCATAGAATGCTCTAAATGCATTAAAGAACACTTATGAGTAACTATACTGGAAAATCAAAAACATACATAGGAAATACTTCTTTTTTGGGAGGGGGGCACACCCAGTGGTGTTCAGGAGTTAATCTCGGCTGTGCAGTCAGCAATCACTCCTGGCTTGGGGGAACATACAGGGGATCGAAGCCAGGTCCGTCCTGAGTCAGTCGCATGCAAGGTAAATGCAGTGCCAATGCGCTATCGCTCTGGCCCCTAGGAAATACTTCTTTAGGAAATGCCTTCTCCCATAATCTGGGAGCTTATCTGCATTCCTTTTCCTTTCTTACCCTTTCCTTCAATTAAGTCTAGTCTGACTTCTGCAGAAAAATAACAGCAACAAAGAACATACCTAGTGTTCTAGAACTCTGCTAACAACATTGACTAATGAGAGAGGCGGTAGAACGTATGGCATTTCATTTGATGGATTCATTTTATTTCATTTTATTGATGGTTTCATTGGAATAGTCTTGCATCTGATGGTGAAAAAAAATCAAACGAGAAAAAATATTATTGAAATTAAGTGCAACCTGGCTTAAAATGTGGGTCAAACTACAAAATAGCATCAAACCTACATAAGCTTTTGAGAACTCAACACCTCAGCTGGTGGGGTTTCTAGGTTGCACACTTCCCATTACTTGTCCTTAAACACTATCTTACAGAATGTCTAGATTCTACAATGACAGGTGTCAGCAAAATGCAGGAATAGATACTTCTGCCACCTGGCCAGAGATTGCTACTTTCATTCACCATCTGTCACAGAATGACATCAAAATTAAAAGGAGAAAGCTATCTTAGGCTTGAGTTTTTTTGTGTGTGAGAATTAAAACATACTAAAGAGTAATTACCATTGCTTTCTAGAGATTCATTTAGAGGATGAGTAGGTACCTGGAAAAGGGAGAGAGGAAAAGAGAGAGGGGGAGGGAGTGAAAGAGGGGGAGAAAGAGAGAGAAGTGATTGGAAGTTTGGGTGTTTGATATGGATCATCTTCTTTGACCTATTGTAGGCAGTGAATGACCAAGGAAAACTTCTTAGTGCTGTACAGATTTGACCATATAGTGAAATGTGAATATACAAAATCTCATTAAAAGTTCAATTTAGGGGCTGGAGAGATAACATGGAGGTAAGGCATTGCCTTGCATGCAGAAGGTCGGTGGTTCGAATCCCAGCGTCCCATATGGTCCCCCGAGCCTGCCAGGAGTGATTTCTGAGTGTAGAGACAGGAAAAATCTACGAGCACTGCCAGGTGTGACCCCAAAAACAAAACAAACAAAAAGTTCAATTTAACAGACATCGACTTAGAATAGTCAGAATGCAAGACTGTCTTCCTCATGTTATGAGAAGGTACAAGAATATCCCAGAAAAATTAGATTTTAGGTTTAGGGATACAAATACGGGAGTGTACATAAAGAAGACAATGAGAAAGAGGAAAAATATTGTTTCTGAGTATTATCTACCTGAAAAACTGATTTTATTGGACTCAGGAGGGGAGGAAGAGAAGTGGAATACTATAGAAGGCAGCTAGTAGGGTACAAAAAAAATCCAAAGCTGTGTTTTGACTCCTAATTTTAAGCAACAAGACTGAGAAATGGGATCACTAAAACAATCTAGAGCAACAAGTAAAAAGAGTCTTCTCAAGGGGAGAGCAAGATAGCTGAAAGCATAAGCTTTGCGTGTGTAAAGTTTTTGGTTAGATCTTCAGCACCACATGGTCTCCCAAACATGGAGCTGGAAATAAACCCCTAGCACTGCTATGTGTGGCCCGAACACTCTCAAAAATGTTTTCTCAGACAAGCCAGAGATATAGTTGAGGAGTTAAGGTGTTTTCCTAACATGCAGCTGACCCCAGTGTGATTTTGATCAGTCCACTGAGAAGCACCAGAAACAATCCTTGAGCACAAAGCCAGGAGTAAGCCCTAAACACAGCCAGGTGTGACCCAAATACCCTACCACACATCTTTCTCAAAAGATTTTGATTATTTTAAGTTTCCAATTTAGGTGAAAGCACATGTATAAGAGAAATCACTGTAACTATCATAAAGTAGGAACTACTTTCAAGTATTAGCATAATAGGCTTTTCCTACATAATTTCCCATTGTAATGCACTTTTCCTATATAAAGATCCTTATTGAGAAATTAATCTTACAAGACTGACAGACAGTTATTCCCAAGTTAAAGACCCTACCTTCTCTGACACTTCTGGGGGGATTAACTTTGATAATAATAAAAAAATAGATTTTCTAGCAGTGAATATTAATAAATCCTACTCAAGATTACTATCATTCTATTAATTCCATTTATTTATTTCTTCTTAATTTTGAAGTTCTTGAGCCATACCCATAGTGATACTTCCAGAATTACTCCTAAAATACATACAGGGCACTGTATGGTATTCTGAGGATTGAATCATGTCAGCTATGTGTAAGGCAAACACCAACATGCTATTTAATTATTTTTATTTTGGCGGGCCACACCCAGCAGAATTCAGAGCTTACTCCTGGCTTTGTGCTTATGTCACTCCTGGCAGTACTCAGAAAACTATATGTAGCTCAGGGGCTGACACCTGAGTCATTTGCATGAAAAGCATATGCATGACCTACTGTTCTATCTCTAGCTTCCATTTTATTTTTAAGAGAAAGGTGTTCAAACTTTACGGGTCTTTAATCATCTACCCTGAGTTAGGCTACTTACTAGTATAGAGGATACAAAAACAATAATACAGTAATAGTACTCTTAAGGAAGTTTACATGAGGAGAAAGGATACACTCTGCTCTATAATAAAAATGTGACTAGAGGGGACGGGGGAAAAAAAAAAAAAGAAAAATGTGACTAGAGGTGCTGAAGCAATAGCACAGCATTGCCTTGCACATGGCTGACCCGGGACAGGCCCTGGTTTTGATTCCTGACATCCCGTATGGTCCCCCAAGCCTGCGAGGAGCAATTTCTGAGTGCAAACCAGGAGTAACCCTGAGCACCACTGTGACCCAGAAAACAAGAACAAAAGCTATGTGACTAGAGAATATGGTCAGAACAAAGTAAGGAAAGATACTAGAAAATACACGGATTCATTCATTATGCAGAGGATAAAGACTAGGAATTTCAATATGTATAGAATGTCCTATCAGGATATTTGAAGAAATAATGTCTACTATTCTTTTCAAGTGTGTTCTATTTTACACTTGATAAGAAAGCAAATTGTTTGCAAGTATGAAGATCTTTTACATGTTCTCTTTTGATTATACAGTTCTACTTTAAGAAAAGGTAGAAAAATATCAATCTAAAAAATCTGGATTTTATTCACAGGTAACTAGAGATCTACTGACAAGTTCCAGACAAGGATAATGACGGAAGAAAAGTACTACCATAACTGAGGAGCATATAAGATAATCTGGAAGCTGAGAGTCTGAAATCAAGGTTAACATTTTCAGATATATTTTCATGCAAGTCCTAGGGTGAGATATGAAGAATTTATATAGCGCAGAAACCCTATTTAACCATATCAAACACCATTCATAACATTATTATAGGATTAGTTCAATTGAAAAAAAAAACACCATTTATTCTTTTGGCATGGTTCATGCCCTGTATGCAAACAATGTGAAAGACTGTCAAATTTTTGTACATTTCAATTGCTTGTTTTGGCATTTGATAGAATGAATTTCTATGTAACTTTCCTGAAAGTTTCCTTTCCAAAAATTTTTATATGTCTTGATGCAATTGCTGAAATGACAGATAAGTGTTTGTTTTATATGTTATATAATTTTCTGTGTGCAAAAGTAAAAATGTCTAAATTCCTACACATCAATCCCTCAACTTCATGACTAATTTTCTTCCATCTATATCCTTACATTCATCTAAATTATGCTAAGGCAAATTATATTTTATTGGTGAATACTTCCATGTGTTTTTCAAAGGGATCATTCAATGTTAAACAGATTCCTTTAGCATTTAATGTATGATTTTTATCATTGCAAATTATAGCTCATAAGGCAAACACTTAAGTACAGTTTAGTTAAGAGATGGGAGGGTGAGAAAATGAGGAATGCTTTGGCACTGGAGAGACTATAAAGCAGGCCAGGTGCTTTTCTTGCACATGGTTGACAAAAGGTTAGTCTCTGGTATTCCATATTGGTTCCCTGAGTACCATCACAACTGATTCCTGAATAAGAAACCAGGACTATGACCCGAGCACTATTGGGGGTGACCCCAAAAATGACACACACACAAAAAAAACCCCAAAACAATGGTTTTACTTTTCACCAGCAAAGTTAAATATCTGAAACTTTAAAAACTATCCAACTGTACTTATTTTGAGAGAAATGAGGGACCATTTGGAAATGCATCCCATTATTCAGTCTATCAAGTCTTCACTAGTATTTATTCCACGGATAAAATGCCAAAGCATTTGGCAAAGCTAACAAGAGAATTATGAGACAAAAACTAAGGGATAGAGAATTCAGTTTATATATATTCATGTGCCTCTTGATTCTTTTGCTTATGACTGAAAAGTAGAGACTGTCCAAACAGATTTGATACCTCTCCAGATCTACTCTCTGCCAGAAATGATGCAGAGAGTGGTCGAGGAAGCCTGGTGACTGCCAAAATAGGGAACACAAAAATGGCATTGTAGTCAGGGGGAGGGGAGTTTTGGAGAGAGGAACATATTCAGAAGTCTAAGAAAGGTTCTCATTTATTAATTTATTTAAAATTGAATTATATCTTAGTTAAAAATACAATCATGTTCTAAAATATAAAAAAAGAACAGGATAAGCCACCCAAATTCCTATACATAGGTTGCCAGTATTGGAAACAAGATTATAAGATCTTTCCAATGTTCCAAAATGGATGAGATCATTTGTTACAAACATTACATTGAATAGAGAAGCAGTTTAGTCATCGTGCCCAGCTTAATAATGTTTTAGTTAGCTGTGGGCCATATATATATATATATATATATATATATATATGAGGTCCCGATATAGGCTGTTCCATATAGACTCAGTATGAAGCAGGCTATACTGAATTTGTGTGATTACACAATGATTTGTGATGAAATTACCTAATGATTCATTTCTCAGGATGTCTTACAACTGATAAGTGACATATAACTAGTAGCAGAGTTCAGGGGGTTGAATTTCCACTCTTATACTTATTAGGTATGTGACTATCTGAACTCCGATTCCTTCAGTTAAAAAAGAAGTGATCAGAAAAGCATTCCACATCCTGTGATCCACAGCTGCTGCCATGTCTGCTATTTGGCCAGTGCCAAGGACTCACTTAACTCTTGAAAGAGTGGCAAGTCAAGTAGTGAAAATTTATGGATGTAACAGTCTTACAGCTGATTAAACCGGGGCTTCTTGAGAGGGGGAACAGGGCAAATCCCCAGTCCTATTGAGGAGTCCAAAGCTGTACATACAAACCATAACAACTGCCACACCAATGGCTCAACTTCACTGTGTTTCCACTTATCTTTGCAGAGATACCTACCTGCCCAAATCTCCAGGCATGCTCCTTTGGGGGCTGAGATCTCCAAGGATTTATTTAGGATCAGAGCAGGCCATCTTTCCTTTATCCCAACCTCCATGCCTTTGGTCTTCCTGAAGACCTGGAAGCCACAGCCATGATCCATAGCCTCCATCATGCCAGCTCATAGGTCTAGCTCCAAGCTCTTTGAAGTCCTATACCATGTAGGTGCTTATGGAGTTCTGCAACTTTTCTATATCTTTCAGTACTGAAATCTCAGTAACAATGCACCAAGTAAGATGTAAAACTATCATAGAATCCACCTAAGCTCAACAAACAAAACCAACAGCAGAATGTTCAACTAGCAACAAGCAGTTTAGTAGACCCCAACTAGCAACAAGCAGTTTAGTAGGCCCCATTTTGAGGTATCAATTTTCACAAATTTCATTTTAATTTTATTCAATAATTTCATTACCATTTAGGTAGTATTAACCAATGTGAAACAATCAATATTAAGTAGATTATTCATACCTGTTAAAAGGCAGGTTGGGGGAAAGTGGGAAATGATGGAGGCAATGTTTTACTGCTGTTAGAAGACTAGATGCCAGAAATAATTGTATAACTTTATAAACCATGGTGTTTAAATAAAGAAACTTATTAAAATATTTTTTCTTGAGGGGAAATATTTTTCATATATATATATATATATATATGAATACTAACCTCAGTATAAGTAAAGGAAACAAAGTGCTTAGATGAGTGCCTGGTACTATTCATAATAACTTTACTTACATATACAATTAACATTTAATGATAATAGAATTCAATGGATCAGAGAGATAGGGTTTAAGGCAGTGGTCCTCAAATTACGGCCCACGGGCCACATACTGTATTTGTTCTCATTTTGTTTCTTCACTTCAAAATAAATATGCAGCGTGCATAGGAATTTCTTCATAGTTTTTGTTTTTACTATAGTCCGGCCTCCAACAATCTGAGGGACAGTGAACTGGCTCCCTGTTTAAAAAGTTTTAGGACCGCTGGTTTAAGGCATTTGGTAATAAGTGGCTTACACAAGATTCATCCTGGTATGGCACATGATCCTTGGAGAACCACAGGAGTGATACTTGAGCACAGAACCAGGAATAAGCCCAGATCATCGCTGTGTATGGCCCCCAAATCAAGCCAACTCCTCCACAAATAATAACAAGATTAACAATGCAACATGTCATGGAATAAATCCACAAAACATACCATTTACTGTTTATATAATATTCTAACTTCAGTACACCATTTCACTGTCTCAATATCATGAACATGTTTAGTTTCCCAAATGTTCCCAATATAAATCTTTTTTTTTTTTTTGGTTATACCCAGTGACCTTCAGGTGTTATTTCTGGCTCTGCACTCAGAAATTGCTACTTACAGGCACAGGGACCATATGGGGTGCCAGAATTCGAATGACCGACCATCCATCCATCCTGGATTGGCTGCATGCAAGGTGAGTGCCTTACCACTGTGCTATCTCTCTGGCCCCTAAATTTTCCAAATCTACATTAAATTACTTAGGATTTGTTTTATGGTTTCAAGTATCATTTTGAAAAAACTAATGTATAAGGTAAAAGGACATTAAAAATTATTTTATACTGGGAACTTGTTAAGCCCAAATTTAAGGTAAAAACTCAAAGATGCTTATGGAAATGCTACACTAACCTAACTTCAGAGTCTGGGGCTTCACTCTGAATCATAAATTCAAACAAAATTTCTTTATACAGTAAAATTCCCCCAAAGAGGCCCCAATTTTAGCATAATTAATAAGGATTATTTACTGTGAACATTTTAAGATGAAATTATAAAATGTAACCCTCTGTGTAGGAGGTGGTCATCAAAGGCACTTTTCTTGTCTTCAACAACACTAACTTCTAAATATGGATAAAAACTCCTTATCTAATGACATTGAGATATGCACATTTGTTTCTAAGACATCCTTATATTTAAACTCACCAACCCCATCAGAACATTTTGTAGCTGCAACCCTTCACATTCATAGAACCAATTTATTCCTACCATCTGTTAATAATGAGCTATTAACATAGAAGGTAGCCAAGTATCAAAAGTTGTCATTTTCCTAAGAGTAAGCATACCTTTGTATTAAGCAAGTCTTTCAGAATATCCACTTAACATATCTGACCATGAAACCAAAGAGGAGGACAAACATTAGCTTATTTTTAAAGGTACAAAAGTTAGTTGCTGTGCTGATTGAGTTTTGTAACCTTGGCAAGGCACTTAAACCTCTTTCTCTTCTCAATTCTGTTAATATATAAAGACCAGAAATAAAAGCTGGGGTCAGGATGAAGGCCATCCAGAAACAAAAATTCTTTATATGCCTATTTATCATAAGGATCAAACAATAGGAATAAAGACATAATAAGCTAGTATTAAAGTATTTGTAATAGTTCCTTTATCGATTGATCACACAATAGAGAAAAGCTTACTATCCTTAGTAAAAATACTCTTCAATTAGGATTACTAACTCTTGGGCCAAGTAGGGTAGTAGTAATTCCTGTTTTAAGCTATGTCATACTTATTTTAATAACTGAATTTAATTTTCTAGCATTGCACTGTGTATTTAAGATAGAAAACTTGGGGCCCGGGAGATAGCATGGAGGTAAGGCGTTTGCCTTTCATGTAAAAGGTCATCAGTTTGAATCCCGGGTGCCCCATATGGTCCCCCGTGCCTGCCAGGAGCAATTTCTGAGCATGGAGCCAGGAGTAACCCCTGAGCACTACTGGGTGTGACCCAAAAACCACAAAAAAAAAAAAAAAAAAAAAAGAAAGAAAACTTGGGATTGGCAGAGAGATAGTACTGAGAATAAAACACTTGCTTTCCAGTAGCTGATCTTAGTTCAGTTTCCAGCATCCCACAAGTTCCTCCAAGTACCAAGTACTGCCAGGAGTGATCACTGAGAACAGTCAGGAATAAGCTTTGGGCACTGCCAGTTGTAGCCCAAAATACAAAAAGTAAAAAAATAGATAACTTAGCTCTTAGTTTATTCTTTGGGAAAAAATGAATGTCTAGTTGATGGATATTTTGTTAGTTCATATTAATTAGTAAATATATACCTAATTATTATCGTTATTCATAAACATAACACATTTTATTATTGGACTATTGAGTCACAGAAATTCTATGTTTTGAGCCTTCTTGATACATATGGTAGGTAGAAAAGAAACTGAAATTTATTTCATACAAGGGAAACTACCTTTGAATTTAGTTTTTGAATGCTTTCCTTTTATGCGATGGCAATTTTGTGAAGGGGTAGGGACCAAAGAATCTTCTTTTGTCTAAAAAGAACAAGATGGATGGAAGTCCTTGCAATTCCCATTCATAGGCCAGTAACACAACCAAATCAAAAATATTCCATTACTGCTGAGACTTAATTCATTTCTGTGGAAATGCTCAGATAAATTCTTCAAAGCTGTTGTGGAGTTTATTTAGATTTTCATTTGTTGGAATGATCACAGGTTTGGTGTAATTTCTCCTTTGGCAGAACACTCTGAACTGCATTTAGTAAGAATCATATTCTCACTTCTCAGCTGAAAGATTACAGGAGCAAGATCTAAAGAAACCAAGGAAGGCCATGCTTTACAATTATTTCATAACATTTTGTTCCACAAATAATATCTCCTTTGCGTTACAAGTGGAACAAGGAAATCAGTTACATAAAAGAACCCATATTCACCCTTTGCTTAAACACAAGCTTTCATGATTTCATTTTATTTGGGGTCACCCACAGCCCCAACCCCTGCAATGCTCAGGGCTTAGTCCTGGCTCTGTGCTCAGGTATCACTCCTGGTGGTGGTTAGTAGACCATCTGTGGTGCTGGGGATGAAACCTGGGTGAGCTGCATGCAAGGCAAGCACCTGACACATTATATTATTGCTCTATCAGTGGTCCTCAAACTACGGCCCGAGGGCCACATGTTGTATTTGTTCCCGTTTTGTTTCTTCACATCAAAATAAGATGTATGCAGTGTGCATAGGAATTTGTTCATAATTTTTGTTTTTACTATAGTCTGGCCCTCCAATGGTCTGAGGGACAGTGAACTGGGCCCTTGTTTAAAAAGTTTGAGGACCTCTGCTAGCCCGTCATAATTTCACTTTTAAGATGGGTGGCTTTCTGCTTTGTAATGATGATGATAAGCTGGAAAACTACTTGAGTTTTAAAATTCTTCTCTGATATGATATAACTCACCTAAATGGAAGATCTGTGGAGCTGTAAATTATAACAGACTATAAAATGTGTTCAGCATTAAAGGTCACTGTAACTAGATACCATCCACCTAATTTGTCTTTTATTCTAATGAATATAATCAGACCTCAGCCTGGTGATCAATCTATACTGAAGCATAGAAGGGGGCAAAAAATCTGACACTAGGACAACTACTTTTATATATTAGGCTATCTAAGGACTATTTGCACAAACCCACTAATGAAAACTCCAAGAAATTTGTTCTGGGCGAAGAGAGAGAGACAAAGAGAGAGAGAGAGAGAGAGAGAGAGAGAGAGAGAGAGAGACAGAGAGAAACAGAGAGAGAGACAGAGAGAGACAGAGAGAGACAGAGAGTGTGTGTGTGTGTGTGAAGAGAGAGTGTGTGTGTGTGTGTGAATTTATGTGTGTGTGACAACTTATCTTTCACAATGCAGTGGTATCATTAACTTTTGAAATCGAAATCAGTTCATTGCATTTTCTAGAATAACACATGCCAACACTCACATATGGGCTGAAAGCCATAATCATATCCTTGTCCAGTTCTCTAAAATTAAGTCAGAAGCAAAAGACAGAAGGACCATTCAATACCCTTGTACAATGTGCATAAAACAAGGGGAAAAACAAACACCACAGGAGAACACATCAAATGTGAGAAGCAGTGAAAAGTAAGTGCAGACAAATTGCCAGTATCCAAACAACAATGAAAATGTTGCGACAAGCCTCATCATGAGCAGCATTTATAAACCCCTTCTGACTTGCTTGCCTGCTCTAGAAATGTTATTTTCATTAGTCACCAAGCTGCCTCGTATGTGTATGCACTAGGAGCCTGGAACTAATTTTCCTCTTCCTATATAAGAACATAAAATTCCTGCAATTTTGGTAATAGAAGGGGATCATGTTTTCCTGGTCCCAGCTACCAACCTTTCTTTTCTTTATAACAAATAGACGAGAGAGCATCCTCTCTTGCTTTCTCCCCAGACTCCCACCTCTGCAACAACATGTTCACCAAATAGCTTCTGCCCTTTCTTTGTCTTGTCAGCTTTTTCTTTTTAACCTCTGCTCTGCTGTCTTCTTCTGGTAGATGCTTCTCATTCCCAAACTGGGCTACATTCTCATGATCTGGTCTTGAACAACTGAATCTTTTATTCACTGAATTTCATCCAAATGAAGAGTGCAGAGCACCTGGCTGACTCATAACTTGAGGAAATATTTAGTGAATGAATATGGAGAGAAGCCAGAATCTTCTATATTCATTGGTGGGAACAGTCTAGAGAGTTTATACTCTTTTTCTCTGAAAGTTCTGGACAGAACATGATCCTCTATAATGGTGCAAAACACAATCTGAAAGAATAACTTTCCTATTTGTGAATGCTGCTATAACATCATTACCATTATACTATTATCATATAAAATTACTCCATTTAAATTAATTACAATATTTATTTGAGGCCTGGGAGATAGCATGGAGGTAAGGCGTTTGCCTTTCATGCAAAAGGCCATCAGTTCGAATCCCGGTGCCCCATATGGTCCCCCGTGCCTGCCAGGAACAATTTCTGAGCATGGATCCAGGAGTAACCCCTGAGCACTGCCAGGTGTGACCCAAAAACCAAAAAAAAAAATTAATTACAATATTTAGCCACCCCCAAAATAAGCTTACTTAACGGATACACTCTTCTTTCAGTTAATGGAGGAAAGAGATATTGTCATTTGTATCCAGAAGGACCTTGAAAGTCTCCTTTTATGCTTGCAAACTCAGATGCAAGAATCTTCCTTTATAACCCTTTCTTACTAAAGGTCATATAGGAGACACAGCTTTGATAGTTTCAATATTGGATGCACTATTGTCCGACAGAGTTCCTTTGGACACTAAGACTGCATGACATTTTGATGGTCACATTGCACACACTTTGCTTTGTGGCCAAAGGATTTCTACATGAAGCTTTTATTTATTTATTTATTTATTTATTTTTTGGTTTTTGGGCCACACCCAGTGACGCTCAGGGGTTACTCCTGGCTATGTGCTCAGAAGTCGCTCCTGGCTTGTGGGACCATATGGGGGGATCGAACCGTGGTCCATCCTAGGCTAGCTCAGGCAAGGCAGGCACCTTACTTCCAGCTCCACCGCCTGGCCCCCACATGAAGCTTTTATAACAAGGATCTAATTGAAGGTATGGTACTTTACTGGGCCTCTAGGCTGATTTCATACATTTGCCTAACAGAAAAATGCTCTGCACTATTTCATCATTTATGAAGCCAGAGTGAAGATAATTACTCTGGGGTTCTGGCAGATAAAGGCAGGGAAGGAAGATTATAGTTCTGTGCAACTAAATAAGCTGATGGGCAAGAAAGTTCCTCTCAGGCAGGTTGCAGCTTTCCTGATCTGGAAATTCAAACCAAACAAACAAATAAAAACAAACAAACCCAAACAAAAAACACACCTCTAGGCAGATCATAGTAAGGTGTGTGTAGAGCTGCCTCTGGCTTTCTGCAAATTTTTCGCAGCAGCTGATAGGGATGCCTCAGTGAAGTGGAAGTGGGAAGCACCTGACACCATTGTCCTTCGCCCAGAGTGCTATTGAGTTCTCTGAATGAGCCCAGGAGGGCTGCAGCATGTGAAGGAAATTGTTCTGGTAGATCTTTAGCAGTGCCTATACAGCAGTGCCAAGAAAATCATAGCACAGAACAGTAAAGAAGTATTTTTTACCAAAGCAATGGGACTAGGAGAGCTGCAAGGCATCAACCATAAAAACTTAATTTTGATAGCCTGAAGCTGTTTGCATCAGTTATGGAAGACTATCAGGAGCTTTGAAAGCAGGCAAACAGAAAGCACAGCAGACCTTACAATCTCGACAAGTTTTCAAAGAACTACTAGATAGAGAAGGGGTTTAAAAATACAAGCTTCTAGTGTCGTAGTCCAGCAGGTAGAGCATCTGCCTGATTTTTAGCAACCTGCAGAGTTCCCAGGAGTAATGCCTGAGCATAGTTGGAAGTAAGCTCTGAGCTTAGTTGAAGAGTCCAGCAAGAATAAAAACAAAACAAAACAAAATATAAGCTTCCTCAATAGAGATTATTTCCTTACAGTCCTACTTGCTGTAGGCCCCAAGGACTCTTGCAAGGGCCCCCAACTCAAGAGAGAACAAAAAGTCTTGAGTGGTATGGCCATATTCCTGAGGCAATATTCCAGCGGAGTTTGTGAAATGTTAGTAGTTGAGAAAAGGAAGAAGTTCTGAAGAGAGTAGTTGTGTTCTCTGACTCTTCTTTTATCATGTAGGAAGTTGCTATGGTATAATTCTGAAGGATCAGAAGCGATCATGAATATGGGACTAGTCCAGAGAACTACAAAGTTCCCCATCCTAATTAAAAAAACCAAGTGTGAGAACTCAGAAGGGCCAGAAAATAAAGAAAAATTTACTAATTGCAAATGATGTGATACTTGACTTAGAAAATCCTAAAGGCTTGACCAAGAAAAGAAAAGTTCCTAGAGACAATAGACTTGTTCAGGGAAGTAGCAGGCTATAGAAACAATGCAGAAATTCATAGCTTTGAGCCAGAGCTATTACACAGTAGTAGGGTGTTTGCGATGCTTGCGGTCAACCCCAGATAAACCCTGGTTTGAGTCCCATCCTAAATGGTCACCTGCTAGGAGTAATCAGGAGTAATCCCTGAGTGCCGCCAGGTGAAACCCAAAAAAACCGCCAGGTTTTTTTTTTTGGGGGGGGGGCATTATTTTGTTGTTGTTGTTGTTGTTGCTTTTGGATAACACCCAATTGTATACAGAGCTCTCTTCTGGCTCTGTGAACAGGGATCACTTGAGGTGGTCTAGGGATCTATGAATGCTGAGGATCTTGGGTTGGCTGTGTGCAATGCACTCTGATCCCAGAACATAATGAACATGATGAAACATGGGATGGAGCAATAGCACAACAGTAGGGTGTTTGTCTTGCATATGGCCAACACAAGACAACCCCCAGTTCGATTCTTGGCATCCCATATTGTCCCCCGAGCCTGCCAGGAGCGAGTTCTGAGCACAGAGCCAGGAGTAACCCGAGTGCTGCCAGGTGTGGCCCAAAAGCAAACAAAAAAGTCTACTCTCATTCACAATCAGATGCCAAAAAATCAAATACCTATATTTTCATGAAGTTTATTGAAGAAAATATAGGCAGAACACTCCAAAACTTAGACCTCAAAGAAGTCTTCAATGATTGGATGCCAATGGCAAGGATTACAAAATCAAACCTGAATAAATGGGACTACATCAAACTAAAAAGTTTCTGTATTGCAGAAGAAACAGCTAACTGAGTGGGAGAAAACTTTTGCACTCAACATAACAGGTAGAGGTTTGATATCTGGGATATACAAAGTACTCACAAAAGTAAATTCCAGAAAGCCTAAAAACTCATCAACAAATGGGGAGAGGAAATGAACAGGAAGACCAACAGATGGCCAATGGGCACATGGAAAAATGCTCCACATCACTTATCATTAGGGAAATCCAAATCAAGACAACAATGATATATCTTACACCAGTGAGGAAAGCACGTATCAAAAATACTGGAAACAATTTGTGTTGGCAGGGATGCGGTGAGAAAGGAACTCTCATCCACTGCTGAGCCATGCCTGAACCAACCCCTATGGAAAACAACATTGAAGATGCTCAGAAAACTAAGAATGCAATCTGCCATACAACCCAGGAATCCCACTTTTGAGTATCTATCCTCAGGACAGAAAAACATTTATACAAAAGAATGTATACACATCACTATTCACTGCAGCACTCAGTACAATGGCTACAAGTTGGAATCAACCTAGGAAACTTAACAGAAAAAGAGAATGGCCTATAGAAAGATAATTATGAGTCGCTACTAAAAGAAATAAAGGGCATGAAGAAATGGAAGCACATCGCTGTTGGATTGGAAGGAATAATACAGTCAAAATGACCATCTTTTTCAATGCTTTATAAAGATTCAATGCAGAATTTTAAAAAAATTCAAGGCATTTCAAAAGACAGATAAAACGGTGCTCGAACTTCTATGTAGTAATAAAAAAAAAAGATAAAGCATTCTAAGGAAAAAGATGATAGGAGACTTCTCTTTCTCCAAGTTATACACTATACTTTAAGACTGTAGTAATCAAAATAACATGGTACTGAAATAAAGATAGACTTTCAGATCAATAGAATCCAGAGATAGGTCCTCAAGTATATGGACAAATAATCTTCAGCAAAAGAGCTAAGAGCATGAAGAGGTCCAAGGAAAGCCTCTTCAACAACCGGTCCTGCGAAAACTGTCAGTCACATGCATTAAAAAAATAAAATGGAATAAAATTCAATCCCCTTTGTAACATTAGGCACAAAAATTCAATTCAAAATTGATTATAGACCTCAATGTCAGAAATGAATCCATAAATTATATTGGAAAATTATAGGTAGAAGTGTGAGGTATCTTCAATGATTCGATGCCATTGGCCAAATGCGACTAAGAAGCTTCTGCAATGTGAAATAAAATATGAAATAAACTCTGAAAATCAGAAGAAAATATTTGCCCAAAACTCATCTGATAAAGGGTTAATGTATGATATATAAAATAACTGTACAACTGTACAAGAAAGAACAACCAACTCTATAAGAAATCAAGGGGGGAGGATATTAACAGAACTTACTCAAAGAAGATGTACGGATGTCTAAAGGGCATAGGAAAATATGTCCTGCATCATTTATCATCAGGAATAATTTTAAAAAAATGTAAAATTCATGTCACATTACTGAGACTGGCACAAAAAATAAAAGAAGCGGTGCTGACACAGTTGTGGAAATAAAGGACCCCTTTAATATTGACTGTCTGGCCTTTCAGGAAAATAGTGTTGACACTTCTCAAGAAGCTAGGGGGAAAGCTTCCATATTAGCCAATAATTTCTTTTTTTATTATTTTTAAATTATCTTTATTTAAACACCATGACTACAAATATAATTGTAGTTGTATGGTACAGTCATGTAAAGAACACCCCCCTTCACCAGTGCAGAATTCCCACCACCAATTTCCCAGATCTCCTTCCTCCCCACCCCACCCACACCTGTACTCAAGACAGGCTTTCTTGTTCCCTCATTCATTCACATTGCTATGATAGTTTTCAGTGTTATTTCTCTAACTGCATTCATCACTCGAGAGGTAGGTGGAAAGCCTGTTGACCCCTATACAGTCCACCTAGACCGGCACCCAGGGATGACCTGGAGTCAGGGGAAAAAAGACAAGGATGACTGGTGGCCTTGCCAAGCCTCCCAGCACTCCCCAGACCAGAAAGAAGGGCTGCAGTATGGGGCCACCCAAAGCCCCATACCTGGCAAGAGCTGGTCTCCAGAATACAAGAGGAAGCTGGAAGCCAGATGTCTACCCGTCCTCCTCCCGATACATCTCCCCCCTGGAGTGCGGAGGGAAAGGGGAAGCCTGGGGCCCACTACGAGTCCACCTGAACCCACCTCTGGCCATCTGAGCTGGCACCCAGGAAAGGCCTGGAGTCAGGGGAACAAGACAAGGACGACTGGGGGCCTGCCAAGCCTCCCAGCACTCCCCAGAGTAGGGAGATAGACTCCGGTATGGGGCCTCCCCAAGCCCTATACCTGGCAAGAGGTGGTCTCCAGAATCCAAGAGGAAACTGAAGCCAGATGTCTGTCCACCCTCCTCCCGATGCATCTCCCCCCTGGAGTGCGGAGGGAGAGGGGAAGCTTGGGGCCCACTAAGAGTTCACCTGAACTCACTTCTTAGCCAGTAATTTCACTTCTTAGCACTTACTTACTTGTACTACTTACTCTGTGGGTACAAAAACTATTCATAACAGGGGGCCAGGGAGATAGCTCAGCGGTAGGGCATTTGCCTTACACACAGCAGATCCAGGACTGACAGTGGTTCAAATCTTAGCATCCCATATGGTCACCTGAACCTGCCAGGAGTGATTTCTGAGCACACAGCCAGGAGTATCCCTGAGCGCCATGAGGTGTGGCCCCTCCACCCTCCAAAAAATTACTCATAACAGATGCATGCACTCCTATGTTCATTGCAGCACAGTATCCAAACACTGGAAACAACTGTCCAAGAATAGATAAATAGATAAAGAAACTATGGTACATACACAGTAGAATACTAGGCTTCAGGAAAAGGTGAAATAATGAAATTTGCTGCTACATGAATGGATTATATTGTGTGAAGTGAAGTTGGGAACACAGAATGATCTTTGTACATGTGAAGTAGAAGAAACATAATGGGAAAATAAATGGCCACAGGCAATGAAAACTGAAAACTGGTCCAAGTAGAAAACTTATCAGGATAGAGTAATGTTGTATGGGAAAGAGAGTTAATGAGTCAATGATAGGAGGGCATAGTGTTGAAATGTAATGCAGGAAACCCTACCATGAAAAGACTTATGAACCAAGCTGTCTGAAAAATAATTAAAATTTGTTTCAAAAAAGTAAAATTAGGCCCAGTATTGGTTTTCCAGCTACCCTTCTGACAACAGTGTGTATATCAAATAGAGAGGAACCTGGCTGTGGAACTTAATACAAGCTATGCACTGTATTAGATAATCCCAGCTTAACACTATGTTGGTACTAATTTAGATTCTATTTTATTTTATATAATTTGATAATATAGGTTATTTTGGTAGTATCTGATTATAAATAAAACAATTTTCATATCAGTGAATGCTAACTCCATCTTAATTTTACACTTCAGATTAATAAAGGTTTCATAAGAATATATTACTTTCAGCTTGTGGGGTCAGCCTCCATATATTATTGCTTATATAATGGGCATAAACATTTATTGAGGATTTACTCAGTACCACACTCTTCCCTGTCTTTTTTTTTTTATATAATTTTTTTGTTTGTTTTTGGGTCATACCCAGCAGAGCTCAGGGGTTCCTCCTGGCTTTATGCTCAGAAATTGTTCCTGGCAGGCTCTGGGGGATCATATGGGATGCCAGGATTCGAACCAATGACCTTCTGCATGAAAGGCAAACGCCTTACCTCCATGCTATCTCTCCAACCCCTCTTCCCTGTTTTAATACAAGCCCAATATCAACCCCCAAGATATCAACAATCCCAAGATAGTTATCTTCCATCCTTCTGAATAAGAAAAGAGAGCAACAGAAAGGTTAGGTGAACTTCATTTAAGTTTACTGCTACTAATGGGCAGAACTAGAATTTAATCAACATGGTTCTAGTATCTTTTTTTTCTCTCATCAAGCCAACTCTCAAGTAATCTCTTTCCTTTCTTTCAAGAGCTCTGTAGTAGGCAATTGAGAAAATATCAACAAGCAAAGATCCTTGTCTTAAGGAGCTTCAGAGGTAGTGTGTTTGTGTGTGTGTTTGTATGTGTGTATGTGTGTGCACGCACGAGAAGAGAGAGCATACTCACACATGCAGGCATAGGTGCACAAATTCTTGCTAATAAGAATCATGCTTTCATGATTTTGCAAAAGCAGCTGACAAAGAAGGCAAGGGAAAGGCAAAAAAGAGAGATGGGGGGTATCATATCATAGATATGATAATCATGTCACTTGAGAGGGGTGCGGGGAGACACAAAGTATACAAGGGGTTGTGTGTGCTTGCCCTATTCACAATCTTCACTTTAAAACCCTGTAAAATTGGGCTAGACAAAATGAATCACCATGATAAACATTCAATCACAAACAACAGGTTTTTTTTTTAAATCTCTTACAATCACACCATTACTATTCACAATATCCACCCCCGCAATACTTTTAACTAAACAGATACTAATAAAGGATCTCTTAAAAGAAGATAGATTTTCAACATAAATAGGGTCAAATAAAGCCTGCCTATTGCAGCTTTTACAATGGAAAGAAACTCAATACAGAAATTAACTAGTCACTTGGGTTCCACAGGAAAATCAGATGAATACCTTTTACTTCCAAGTGTCCTCCCCACCATCTGTAGGCATCTGAGTCCATGTCAATGTTACTTGTCTCTTTCCCAACTGAAGGGCTACTCCAAATAAATAATTTATTTCACCAGCCAAGGTGTTACGACTAATTATTTTAGCTCCTCTTTAAAATAGAAGAGAGATGTGGAGCTGCTCCTTGAGGAAATTTTAATTTAGGCACTCTGGAATTACGGAGTAATAGCACCAGTAACAACCCCTTAGACTTGAGAACTTTGTGCCACAGCCAAGGTAATCAGAGGCTGAAGCACACTCCTCCAAAAGGCAAGCAGACAGGATAGATGCATATATAGGATGTGCAAAAAGCAGTATGCTTATGTCAATGTTTCTATTTTGGATCAAACTTCAGGATACAGGAAAATAACCACTTATGGTATTGCCTCTCAGGTTAGGGTTATCTCTACTTGCAATGATGATAATCATCACAAATAAACAGTTTTACATATTAACATTCCTTGTAGAGTTTTCAAATACACAATTTCATTTGTACTTTACAGCAAATTAATTGTATATATATATATATCCATTTATGGACGAATGAATTGCAATTGAGAGGGAAGCATAGAGAAAATTGCAAAGAAACTAGGCAGTAAGTGGGAAGATAAGAATTTTGATACAGAATGTGTCACTCCAAACCCTCAAACTTTGTTGCAGATATAGAACTCATAATTAAAGGGAATCTAAGAATTTGTGAAAGGTTCTCGAACCAGATTCTTCTCAAAAGAATGCTCTGAGCATAAAATGAGGTCATCTAGAATAGAGTGATTGAAAAAAATGGCAGAAGACTTGTCATGTGGTCAGAGTTCAGATTATCATCAATAAAAATTACTGCTTATATTCAAAGGGAATTAGAAGGGTTAGAGAGAAAATACAGGGGGTAGGAGCTTGTTTTTCCAAATGGTTTGATCCCTGGCATATAATATAGCCACCTAAGGCCTGTTTGGAGTGATCCCTGAGCATAGTTAGATGTGTCCAAAACAAAACAAAACGACCACTATAAAATTGCACACCTCGGGGCTCGGGAGATAGCATGAAGGTAAGGCGTTTGGCTTTCATGCAAAAAGGTCATCGGTTCAAATCCCGGTGCCCCATATGATCCCCCGTGCCTGCCAGGAGCAATTTCTGAGCATGGAGCCAGGAGTAACCCCTGAGCACTGCCGGGTGTGACCCAAAAACAACAACAACAACAAAAAAAAACCAACAACAACAACAACAAAAAAAAAATAACTGCACACCTCTTTTCAAAAGACTTGGGGCATTATTTACCCAAATTGCTTTGGTCTGCAAAGACAACTATAAAATGTTAAATATGAACTATAGTTTTAAGCTGATTACCATTTAAAAATATAAAATGAGGTTAGCTGGGCTACCAACTTTAGTTGTGAAGATAAATATTCATTTCTTTTCCTGAAAAACTTAGGAATTGGTGTTGTATTAGTTGTTTGCATTTCTGAGACATCTGTACTAAACCCTATAATAAGATCAGTTTTTTTTTTAAATATAACTAGTGCCTGCCAGCTACCTTTGCAGATGCCTAAAAATAGAAATAATTCACTGAAACCTCATTAGAATGGCACTCAAGGATATAAGCTATCAGAGAAAACACTGCAGAAAGTCAAGTAAGACCTCAATAAGTTGGATCCATAAGTCCTAGGAACTAAATTATCAGGCTCAGAATGCTATTTTCCATTTTATGTGCAAACCTGTCCCTGATAGTGAGACTTCAGGAGAGAACACTTCACCCAAAACACTACATATTCTGTATAATTAAATGGCTAAAATCAAATAAATATTATACCAGAACAGTTGATAATAATGAATCAACACACAAGGATTCAGCAACCTCCGATTGCAATATTATATACTGGAATAATTGCCTTTTTTTTTTTTTTTTGGTTTTTGGGTCACACCCGGCAGTGCTCAGGGGTTACTCCTGGCTCCATGCTCAGAAATTGCTCCTGGCAGGCACGGGGGACCATATGGGGCACCGGGATTCAAACCGATGACCTTTTGCATGAAAGGCAAACGCCTTACCTCCATGCTATCTCCCGGGCCCCAATAATTGCTTTTTAAAAAAGTAAAAACAGTTACTCCTGAATGAGAGAGATAGAAGAGTAAGTAAGACTCTGTCTTACTGGAGGCTAACTAGTTTTTCTTATTTAGTTTGGTATCATAGCCTGCAAAAACAGAATGAGAAAGTCCAAGAAAGTTTATAGCAAGTAAGATCTTGTACACAGCCAGCTAACATTGGCTAGATCCACAGCACTACCTATGGTCCCAAACCTGGCCAAGAGTGATCCCTGATCACAGAACAGGGAGTAAGCTCTGAGCACTGTCAGGTATAGCACAAAAACCAAAGCCAAAAATCATCAAGATTTCTAAATAGACAATAATAAAACGAAAAAAAATCCAGTATCAATAGCTTTTAAAATGATTTCCTAGGGACATCCTCAATGCTATGTTGAGCAGAGGAAATTTTTATATACAAGGGGATTTTATCGATTTTGAAGTTTACAAATCAGTTACCATTGACAACCCAAAGTTAAGTATCTGCACATACTCTTTGTGCTACTCATTTTTCTTCCTCTAACCGAATGTTCTGCTAAATAGGTGCCTTTTTCATAGACCACTGCAGCAACTGGCAACAAAAACCCATGAAGACACCTTAAGATCACAGTGAGGTGAAGGTGAAGTGTCTAGAAACAGGACTGACTGAAATATTTTAAGCATGCAGATCTTTCTGTGGTATCTGAGTAATCCTATTTGATTAAACCTAGGTTGTCCATGGTTGGATCTCTCAGGTGTGGGATTAGAAATTAAATATTAGTAACATCCAACTAGATAACCCAAACAGACAACTGCTGCTTCTATTTAAAAATGTTGGTGTCTTCCAAAAGTTAAAACCATATCAGAGTCCTTTCCCACTTAGCACTGCCACTGTGGACAGAATGGAATCCACTGGTGAATAGAATAATTTTTGGTTGTCTGGGGGCTGTTTCTCTGATGTGTAGGAGGATATTTGTTAGTATCTTAATCTCTGTCCACAGAATGCCAGTTTTATATATATATCACCACTTCATTTTGATGAAGAAAATAGTCTTTTAACATGGGCTCCTGTCTCCTACTCCCTACATCTTTATAAAAACCATCACAATTTAAAAAATCCTCTGAGCTCAAATTCAATATTAAGAACACCATTCATTTAATTCTCTTTGCAAAGAAGCAGCAAAAAGAAAAACGCTCTTACTTCTATAAATTATTACTGGCAAAGTTAAGACTATTTAGAATTGATTCAAAGTTTGAATCATGGACAAAAGAACAAGAAGCTAGTTTTACCTTAAAAGAAACAATTCTTCAGGTACTAGCAAAATTGAGAGGTTGGAAGGCACCTATACATGAATGATAATTACTAGAATTGACATACACTTTTAATTCTCTTCAAGAGAACACCCTACTATTCTGACAGAGCTTACTATTACCACAGAAACCCAGAAGTGATAAAATTGCTATTGAAATATTGGTACCAACATTTAGTAGCTTGTGTAGCAAATAAAGACTGTAGTAAATATATCTCTATATTTATCAAAAAAGTGAACATCAAAATATCATTTGGGAATAAAGATTAATCAATATTTAATGTGGATACTTCATACTACCATTTTACATGAATTAAGAATAAATGCTAACTTGTTTTTGAGGTATAATTGCTATAAAATTCCCAGATATATAAAAATATTTCAATATTCATAATATTCCATGGAGTACTTATTAAAATTATTAATATCTAGAAGCATTCACAACTAAATTATTTTTTGTAATAGAACTTTGAAAAGGCAGATCTGCTAAAAATGTATTACTTTCAAAAGTAGAACCATTATTTCCTAATGAACACAAGTTGTTTCCATCTTTTAGAGTGTCTTCATTTTCTCCAGACAAATACCGAGAACGTTCCAGAATTATTTGATAACTCTCTTTTTCATTTTTTTTTGATGAGTCACCATACTGCTGTCATAGTGGCTACATCAGTTTATATTCACACTAAGAGCACACGAGTTCACATTTATCTCCATCCTCATCAATATTTGTCATTTCTTGTCTTTTGGATAATAGCCATTCTAACAGGTGTGAGGTGATAGCTCACTGTGGTTTTGATTTTTATTTTCCTGTGATTAATGATGCTGAGCATCGTTCATGCACACTCCAACCATCTGTATGCTCCTTGGAAAAAAATGTCTACTCAGATCATCTTCCTCGTCTCTAATAATAGCAGATTTATTTTCTTTTGGGGGATATATATATATATATATATATATATATATGAGTTTCAAAAAAATTTAGATATCACTCACCTACTTTATTTACATATATATATGATTTAAAATTACTTCTCTCATTCCATAGTCAGCATGAGCATGATCAATTTCTTATTATTTTCTTGCAGAAGAGTTTTAGTTTAATGTAAACCTACATGTCTAGTTTTGTTTTTGTTGTCTTTGCTTTTGGAATCAGATACAATTTTAGACCATAATTAAGATGAATATCAGGGGTCGGCGAGGTGGTGATAGAGGTAAGGTGTCTGCCTTGCCAAGGATGGTTCCATCCCCTGGTATCCCATATGGTCCCCAACAAGCCAGGGGCAATTTCTGAGCACTTAGCCAGGAGTAACCCCTGAGTATCATATGGGTGTGGTCCAAAAATCATAAAAAAAGATGAATATCAAAGTGATAGGTCTTAAAGTTTTCTTTTAGATGCTTTATGGTCTGAGATTTTACATTTGTGTTGGTAAACCATTCTGAGTTGATTTCTATGTATGATGAAGTCTCTTTCATGCTTTTGTATGTAGCTGAGGAGAGAAAAAGTGATTATACTGGGATTACAGCTTACAAGAAGCCTAACCCAGTTCAATTCCCCACCTATCATTCCCAGAACTGTATATCATTCACAGAGCACCACTGAGATATCTGTGAGCATACAGTCAGTAGTAAACCCTAAACATTACCAGGATAAAAAAAAATTTAATAAAATGATTATATGTATATACTCACAAATGGTACTCCACCAAATTAAAAAGCTTCTGACCTATGAAAAAAATGAGGGTTGAAAGAAAGACTCCCTAATAAGGGTGTAAGGAGATAGCACCGAGTTAAGGTGCTTAATTTAACTTACCCAAGGCTGATCCCAGTTTGATCCCAAGAGCCACATATGATTTACTGAGCACAAGTCAGGGTGATGCCTGAGCACAGAGCCAGAATTAAGCCCTCAGTTTTGCTAAATGTGGCTTATCAATCCCCCTCTCCCAAAGAGAGCTATAATGGTGAAGGTGTTGTTCCATATAGTAACACTGGTTCAATACAAGGGCCCAAGGTTTAATGTTGCTCAGTTCTTGCAGTGCTAGAAACACCCTAAACCATATTGGTGCTAGGGGCTTCCAGAAACACATCCAGTAAAACTTAAAGGGTTTAAGACTACACTCAGCAATATTAGGGACCATATGGTATCAGGAATCACACCAGGGTAGGGTGCATGCGAGGTTATACTATCTCTGAGTCCTAAAAAAAAACAAAAAAACAAAAAAACTAGTTTTATTAGGTAGATTCTGACAATTTCTTGCCTGAGTAAATTCCATGAGATCATGGCCAACTTGATAAATCCTGAAAGTTAGATTTTTCATCTGCTCATTTCCAGCACCTAAAATATACTTGAGACAATGGCAATCAGATTTTGTGACTTATGTTAGAACTAAGGAGCAAAACAATTCCATATTATACACTCAGTAATGTACAAAATAAAAGTACTTGGTAATCATCCCTTAAGTTCAGTGATTTAAATCAAGATGTAAGATTTTCCCAGGGTCACATTCACAGAACTCAAAGTCTGTTAATTATGCAATGCTCTGCCAATTATTAAATAGTCTTCTGTAATGTCCACTAAGAAAAAAAATGAATTACATACAGGTCATCTGCAAAAAGGAGTTGTACTAAAAATTCCTGATAGGCTATAAATTCAATGTTTTATACCTGCAAATTTACTCGAACATTGTATCTGAATATTAAAAACAATACTGGGCTTCATTTAATGATAAATTCCCTGAAATCAACTAGATGTTAAAATAGTTTAATTTAAACATATGTGTTTTAATTTGTGTGTATACAAAAATGTATTCTTTTCTTTTGTTTGTTTTTTTTTTGGCCACACCCTTTTGATGCTCAGGGGTTACTCCTGGCTAAGTGCTCAGAAATTGCCCCTGGCTTGTGGGGACCATATGGGATGCTGGGGGATCGAACTGTGGTCCATTCCTTGGCTAGCGTTTGCAAGGCAGACACCTTACCTCTAGCGCCACCTCGCTGACCCACAAAACTGTATTCTAAATCAACCCAAAGTATTCTGAAATTTACACTCCCAGGTAATGTAGTGAAAGAATTGAGTTTATAAATGGATAAAGCCCAAGGATGTGGAAAATGTGAGAAAGATGGTATTCAAACAGCAACAACCAAAAAGAAGTAAATTAAGGATCATAGTAGTTTACTGCAATTATTCTGAAAAGTAGTATAAAAAAGATATTCTAACAACCTGCCATTATCCAAGATACAAACTCAAATGACTTTTGACCTAAAAATAGTTACTCTATTTTGGTAGATTGATACAGTTAATTATTTTCATTTTTTTCCTTTCTTTCTTTCCCTCTGCTCCTCCCTCTCCTAAATTTTTCACTTGGGATACACAGGTCCTTGTACGGTTAACAAAACCAGTCAGAAGAAAAAAGATAAAATAAAAACAGTAAATAGTTACTGGGTTAGGTACATAGTTCAAAGGCTAGGATTAGAGTTCATGCTTGAGGGAACTCCAGGTTTGATCATCAGTGCAGTAGAGTCTCTGTGCATTGCCAGCAGTAACCCTCTCAGCACTAATTAGGGAGTAACCTCCTTTTATCACAACAGAGAGAAATGCTAGTTCATCCTTTGGGGCCATAACCAGCAGTGCTCGGGGCTTAGTCCTAGATTTGCTTATAGGTTACTCCTGGTAGCCCTGGGAACCGGATGTGGTGTGAGAGATTGAACCAAGGTTGGCATCACAAAACAAATAAATGCCAGAAGCCCTATACAATCTTCCAGCAAAATATTTTCAATAAAAAGCTATCTAAAAATAATTACTTTTTTAAAAGTACAACCCAACACAACAGAAATGCAAAATTAAACTTAAAAAGATCATTTTAGATCACTACATATAAAAAGTATGACTTATACTTTAGTAATAGTGTTTTTCCTTATAGAAAAAAAATAGAAGAAAACTGTTGAGCCCAAAATAAAAATTCACCAAAAGAAACATCCTGTTCTTAAAATGACCTCTTTATCATTTTTAAATTATACACACATATAATTCTTGCATTTCCCTTCAGTTTTCATCCACTTGACCTGATTTGTCCTCTATATCCATATAACATTATTATATATATATATATCCATATAACATTCATTATTAATGAAGAAATTCAAGGGCCAATGCATTTCAGAACTTGTGGGTCCCGCAAGTACTTTGACATTAGTTTATAATTAAAAATACACTTGTAATTTTCATGGAAAGTGGCACAGAGATGAGTTTTAATAAATAAATAAATAAGAAAAGATTACATTCTCTTCACTTAAACTAGCTTTACGAGAAAAGTGGGGAAGGAGGAAGAAAAATATGACTATCAATATAATGGAAAAGCAAATAAATACACACATATAAAGAAATGAAGTCATCAACAAATAAAGATAAGTCCTAGAAATGAAATCCATAGAAAAAGCAAAGATAAGTAAGAAATAGGTAAAATAATAATTCAAAGAAGACTCCTACCAGTATAAAGGCATTCGGTGGTAAATGTTACAGAACATTCTCAGACACAGATATTCTTGATACTTAAACTCTCCTTGAAAGCTTCTGATTTATCCTAATAATTTAAGATGTTTAAAACCAGTTTGCTTTACCATACCTACAGGTTTTGTTATTTCACTGAAAAGAATGTTAGACTTTGGAATCTCAACAGCTACAGAGTTACTATTGTCCATGAAGCAGCAAAATCATAGTGATCATCTCAAGAATCTTACACTTCTGGGACTCTGGAGATGGCTCAAAAGGGCTGAGGGTAGAAGGGTTCAACCCCAGCAGGATCACATGGTTCTCTCCCAAGTACAGATGTGGAAGCACCCTCTCTACTAGTAAAAGTAAAAAATAAAAACAGATCCATTGACACATATATAAAGCACCAGTGGATATCACCCACCCCCAAATTCTTACACTTCTGATAGAACCACACTACGCAGGTGTGTATATATGTGGACCCTATCCAATTACCCAAACATCAGTTCTTCCAAAACCCTAATTTAATCAATAATGGTGTGGCAGAACACTAAAAGGTTTCCTATCCCTCAGATCTGCTGCATATAACAAGGCCATAAACATGTCAATTATCTCAATGTTGTTTTGATATAAAGGAAAAAAATCTTGGCCAAGGTTGAAGGTAAGGATGGTGGCTCAAGGACTTGCTTTCACAATACATTATTTTACTTTAAGTCTCTAGTTTTAGAACTTAAAATATGGTCAAATAAGTGCTTACTTGACCTATTTTCTGGGCAATAAATAAGCTCAAGAAATGTGGTGAGTGAAGTCTAGAGAAAAGTGGATGTTGAGATACACCAACTATAATGCACGAACCTCAACCTGGAAGTTTAACCAAGCATATCTGTGGGCTACATGTTTTTCAATTCTTGGGTCATATGCTTTGGTCATGTGCTTAGGATATCACATAGTTTTGTTTTTGTTTGTTTTTTTTACAAAAGACCTTCAATACATTTCCATTCAATTAAGTATTTACATATCATGTTGCAGAATTTAACCATGTAGGAGAGATACACCAATGAGTAAGATTCCCAATCCTCAAGTAAAGTAACAGTTTTCGTGCCATATGGAATACTAAAATAAACAGAATTAATGCAAGGACAATTCATAGCTACCTCAAGTTGGGGGAAAGAAGGTGAAAAACAAGCAAGTGGAGAAAAAGACTTCTTTTCCTTGGTTGAGAAAGTCACAGAGAACTCTTCATGTTTTCTCTATGGCTATAAATAATCCCAGGTACTGCCATTTCATTTAATTACTAAGGCTCTCCAGATGGAGAAAAGAATTAAGCAGTCTATACCACTGACATGATATAAAGAATGGGTTAGCAAGTTGTGTAACATTTGTGTTTGAAGACTGCTTTCAACTGTGAAGAACAAAAAAAGAGAAGAAATTACTGAAATATAGACCTTAGGGAAAACCAAGAGTGCAATTACATTCTATGTAGAAATATTTTAAACAAAAACACAACTGTTGTAAGGAGTCTGGACTTTCCAGTAATCACATATTGCTATCATTTGAAGAAGTCTGCAATAGAACTGTAGTACATAGATTTTGAAAAATGGAATGTTTTAATGCAACTCGTAAACAAATGGAGACACATAATTTGTTTATTTCTTAAATGTATGCAAGTATGATATAGAATGGATGGATGGAGCGCCTGCAACTTTTACTTCTTTAGGTTTGTTATAAAGTTTCAGAAGTAGTAACTAAAGGTCTAACATAGAAGCTGGAGAGAATATGAAGTCACAAAAAATATCTAATATTATAGGGAATCATGCATCTGTAATTGTGAAGTTTAACATAATCATTATTACCAAGAAATTTCAAGCATTCAAATAATAATAACGATAGAAAGTAACATAATGAAGTAATAAAATGAAATAATAAATGTGGTTTAAATTATAAATTCAGTGATAGTAATGTGCTCCCTGGAAAATAAATGATCAAACCTAGAAGGCTATGAATAAAAATATTAAAAGTTGGGGGCTATCAAATAGATGAGCATTACATTGAAAGTCACTAAATTGCATGATTGAAAGCATTTT
>PVKC010001860.1:8472-22225 GCA_004027635.1 Crocidura indochinensis
GGTCACACCCGGCAGTGCTCAAGGGTTACTCCTGGCTCCATGCTCAGAAATTGCTCCTGGCAGGCACAGGGGACCATATGGGGCACCGGGATTCGAACTGATGACCTTTTGCATGAAAGGCAAACGTCTTACCTTCATGCTATCTCCCGGGCCCCTCCTAATATTTTAATTATTGAAATTTTTTACTGCTTTATTACTTTATGTTTTTAGAATTATTTTTGTTTAATTATAAACCAGTCCCTCAGACTGTTGGAGAGCCAGACTATAATTAAAATAAAAGCTATGAACAAATTCCTGCGAACACTGTACATATCTTCTTTTGAAGTAGGAAAAAACAAAATTGGAACAAATACAATATTTAAAATGAAAAAGTAAAGTTAAATCAACAAACGTAACAGTATTTTAGTGGGAACTATGCATTTGGTGAGCCATAGTTTGAGGACCCCTGACAGAGACAGTGAGGAGGAGTTGAAAGACAGAAAAGGAGAATGCAGCACACATCCCACACATGTACATGGTGGACCCAGGATGATTCAACTGCTCAAGCAGGACAGGCAGCAGTGGCAAAAACACTCAGTGGGCCAGATAAATGTCCTCAGTGCGCTGCATGTGGCCCATGGGCTGCAGTTCGGTGACCCGAGTTAAACTACGACTAATAAAGTTTTAGGCATATATTATTTTAACACCAGTCTTACAACTAGTGTCAACTTCCGTTACCAGTGTTCCTATGCACTTTATTATTTTATATAAAATTTAAATTATTTCTTTTTTTCTTTTATTTATTTATTTATTTGGTTTTTGGGCAACACCTGGCGGTGGTCAGGGGTTACTCCTGGCTGTCTGCTCAGAAATAGCTCCTGGCAGGCATGGGGAACCATATGGGACACCGGGATTGGAACCAACCATCTTTGGTCCTGGAACGACTGCTTGCAAGGCAAACGCCACTGTGCTATCTCTCCGGGCCCGAAATTATTTCTTATTTGTGAGAAAAACCCAAAGGATAGATTCTGGTTGAGCATACTGGACATACTTTAGGCCCAAATGTTATTTTTTAAATAATAAAATTAGTACTTGCCACAATCTGGTTTACAGATGTACTTTCAAACATCATGTATTTTTAGCTTTGCACATATTCCCCAAGATACTCTTTGTAAAATCCTTTTCACCTAGTAGGAGAAAACTGAAACCTGAAGAGATTGATAATATGCCATATATATTAGAGGTTGAAGACTAGTATCTAGACAGTATGACGAAATTGCTGTCCCTTTTGTGTTATATCACACTTTTAAAAGTACTTACAAAAATAATTTAGAAATTAAAAGATGACAATACTTTACTCTTTTTATAATATATAGATATAAAACATGACTATTTAATACACAAGTATTTAATACAAATAAAAGACAGCCCAGGAAATGAATTAGAAGTTTTGCTTTCTGTTTTTCTGACTGTATTTGATGTAGAAAAAGATCATCTGTAAGCCACAGATTTTTCATCACAAGTTCTAGAGGAGGGCCTGGAAAGATGATAGTATAGCAGTTAGGGCATTTGTGTTGCATGTGGCTGACACAGGTTCGATCCCCGGAATTCCATTAAGGTTGAACCTGCTAGGATGGATTCCTGAGTACAGAACTAGGTGGAACCCCTGAGCATTGCTAGATATGGGTCCCTCTCCCCAAATGCATAAGGTAAAGAAAGTACACGAGGACCAAAGAGATATACTAAGTGTTAAGGCACATGTCTTGCATACCACAGCCCAGTTTGATCTCTGGTACCATTTACTTCCTTTAGCATTTCCATATCCAGTCCTGAAGACTCCCAAGCACATTGACTTGGTAAATATGTGGCACTGTATATCCTGAGGCCTTTGCAAGCGTATGCTGGACTGAGGAGTCCCACTTGGGAAAACCCACTAGAAAGTCAGAGAGAATTCAGATTTTATAAAATATGTACTAGAATGCTTAGAATTTTTTAAGTAGTCTTATAGGTTCCTTTTAAATGTTCAGACTCACAAAATATATTGCACTTTTTTTCTTTTACAAGAAACTATGTTATTTGACTATAACTTCTTGTATACTATTGAATGGAAGTGGTAAGAATGGATAGCTCTACAATGTTCTTGATGTTGAAAAATGTCTTCATAAAGCATGATGTTATCTGTAGATTTCATTGATGTGAATTACTAGACTGATGAAGTTACCTGCTATTCCTAACTCATTACAAAGTATAAAAATAGATGTGGTATTGAAAAGTAGCCTCAAATTTAGTGGCTTTAATATGGATTTGATGTTGGGGAGAATGTATGGTGGTAAGGTGCTACTTGCTTTGAAGGCAACTGATTCATGTTTGATCTCTAGTTCCACATAAGGTTCCCTAAGAACTGTCAGAGGTCACTCCTCAGCAGAGTTAGGTGTAGTCCCCGAGTACTACCAATGTGACCCAACCTTCCCACACCTCCAGACTCATTTATTATCTTGCAATTTCCTTTGACAGGACTTCCTTTATATCATTTCTTTGTGCAGACCTGCCACTTACCAAATTTTTCATCTTTCTTGTATGAAACACTAGATCTCATCTTCTCCCTTTCCTTCTTTTTTCTCTTTCTCACTCCCTCTGCCTCTTTTTCCTCATCCTGTCCTCCTTTTTCAATATTGCACACAAATACCAGGTTTTATTTTTGCTGCCATTGCTTTATAGATCATTTTTCTGTACCTGAGTTTCATTTTTCTAAAGCATTGTTTCGTGTATTTTTTTTTTAAAGTGTGACAGGAGCCTGTTTTCTCTTACTCTATTTATTGTGGAAGTAGAAGTAAAATTTTTAGGTCTGCTGGGGCCGGAGCGGTGGTGCAAGTGGTAGGGTATTTTGCCTTGCACATGGCTGATCCAGGACAGATCTCGATTTGATCCCTGGCATCCCATATGGTCCCCCAAGCCATGAGCAATTTCTGAGTGCATAGCTAGGAGTAACCCCTGAGTGTCACAAGGTGTGGCCCAAAACCCCCCCCAAAATTTTTTTAGGTATGCTGATTTGTGGTTAATAGACATGAACTTGCCTTATCCTTGGAAGTCTTAGGAGCAGCATATCATGAATGAGTGGAGAAATGAACTCTACTATAATTAGTCAAGCAGTCCTTACAAGTTGATACCAGATTTATTCTGTAATTGCTTTCCTTAGCGCCATCTATCTAAAATATTTGGCTGCTGGTATTTTATAATCTAAAGTCAAAAAAATCTGTCCTTTAGTATATTAAAATCAGATACTTGCTACTTAACTTTGCAACCTTTATAACCCCTCTAGTTACCTGAAATTATTTTGTAATCTTTGAAATAGGTAAGACAATGACATGGGGGTGGTAACCCAGTAAGGCAGCTACCCTCAGTCTCCCTTTAACTAGCAGAGCACTTATCAGTTACAAACACGTCACAAAAGTACGAGACTGTTTATTGTTTAAATAGAACCATTCTAATGGGCCAGATAACCGGACTATATCAGCATTTGACAGTTCAAATATAGCAAAGAGCAGAAACTACTTTTTCTCCAAGGGTTAATATGGAAAGATAAGGCTTTTGGAGCTAGTCCATAAAAAATTCTAATTCCTTTTTAGCTTCATGTGTTAGTTGCCTTGATCTATGCAGGACAGAGTACCCCTCCAGGGTGAGAGATAGGTTACTGAATTCCAAGTGAGGGCAGGCCCAATTAATATCTCTTATGCAGTTCTTGAAAATCATTAAGAGTTCTGAGAGCTTTCTGGTAAATGAAAATTTTCTCAAGATGCTCTATAGTGCTTTCCAGAACATAGCCCAAATATTCGTATGGGGGCAATATCTAAATGTTCTCTGTGGCAATCTGTTAACCAGCCACTGGCAAGCATGTCATCACATCCTTACACAATTTCTGAAGCTTCCTGTTGTTAGAACATGTAAGCAAGATATCATCCACATAGTGAATTATATATGCATGGGGAAACATTGCATGGCAGGGTGTAATAGCGCATCAACAAAATATTGGCATATGATAGGTGAGTTGGTCATTCCCTGAGGTAAAATTGTCCACTGAAATCTATGCATGGAGGTCCCTTTTGTTAAGAGAAGGAATGAAAGGTGCAAAGCATTTGCAGGCCACTGGGTATATGGTTATGTTATAAAAGCAGTCTTTAAGGCAGGGGTCTCAAACTCAATTTATCTGCAGGCTGCAGGAGGCAAAGTCGGGGTGATCCTTGAGTGCAAAGTCAGTAGTAAGCCTTGAACATTGGGGGGTGTGACCCAAACAACTAAAACAAAACAAAAAAAGATTCCTCTAGGCCAGGGCCACACAAAGTGTTGTACGAAGGGCTGGTAGGCCGCACGTTTGAGACCCCTGCTTTTTTAAGGTCTATCACAACTAAGGGCACAGTCTGTAGGAATAACTGCTGATGCCAGAAGGCTAGGTTGTAGTGTGCCCAGGGGAACCATAGTAGAATTAGCATTTCTTAAATCAATTAACAACTGCCATTTGCCCAACCTCTTTTATATGACAAAAACAGTATATCCCAGTTTCAGTTGTTCCTCTACCAGTTTTAATAGCACCTTTAATTTTATATTGTTAAGAGGCACTGCAGCATCCACACAGGATTGTGGGATTTCCACCTGAATGTGGTGGGTTGGTGGGTGCTGAACTGCAGCAGTCCCTATTAAAAAGTATGGCCTCTGAACTATTGGTCAGAGGGGGGTCTGGTCAGGGGACGTGATATCCAACACCCTACTGATTATGTAGGCCATAGCCCCATAGATTCGGGGATCTGGGAGCTATATATGGCAGGAAAGTGGCTATCTGTTCTTCAGGGCCAATACATTTTAGTCTCTATTAGGGAAGGTAGGTAAAAATACCACCTATTCCCTCCAGGCCATAAGGTATATCTTGCAAGGCCTAAATATGGAACCAGTATTGTAAGAAGATGACAGAAACCTCTGCACCTTGTCAAATATATACCTTTAAATTTCCTACCATGATTCTCCAGGGTTAACAGTGGGTGCTCTGCTTGTGTAACCTTAGTAGTAAAGGCTATTAGGGGATTAGTGGAGAAATAGGAGTTGGTATTCTGAAAGCCTCCAGTCCTAGGGTGTTCAGAGTGACCAGCAAGGACAACGGGGGAGCAATAGAAGCTGGGTAATGCACTCTCCCTTCTCAAAAGTTCCAAACAGTTGGCACAGAAATGACTATTATTTTTCCTACAAGATCAACGTCTATCACCCCCACATGAACAGTGATTCCCTTAATAGTTAAGCTGCTTCTTCCTATGACCAGACCTACAGTGCCAGATGGGATTGGTCCCTTGGTTATACCAGATCTTAATATGTAGGAACACTGGGCTGGTGTTATGGTTGTAATCTCAGTTCAGGGGATATCCAAGGTGGAACTTCCTGCAATAACATGTTGTAGTGAATCTATTGATCTGAGCTCTATTGGACTGGGGTGGGGGTTGAGGCACCAGTGGGAATATTCCCTGATTCTCTGGGGTCTGAGACTGGCCCCATACCTGGCTTCCTGAGACGGGATAGTTGGGTAGTGGTCTTGGGAAGACAGATGCAGGGAGAATCCTACAGTTTCTTCAAAGATGTCCTAGTGTACTGCAGTTAAAACATCTTCCCTTAACCTTTAAAACCCAGAACTGGTCTTTTTTCCCAGTTACTCATGACAGGATTATTCTTATTAAAACTCAAGAAAATGTTTCTATAGAGAGTCTACCTCAACATAGTAAATACATCAGTGACAAGCATGTATGTGCTATCACTCATTAGTGATCCTGAAGCTTTCTCTATAATTGTTATTGAGACAAGTATGCCTTCATATTCTGCTTTTGATTGACATAATATTGAAAGTACTAATCAAAACAGTCAGGTAAGAGAGGAAGAAAAGTCATCCGTATCTTAAAGAAAGAATGTAGGGGTTAAGGCTTTTGCATTGTATGTGTCTCTTTGTTTTCTTGTACTACAAATAGTATCCTGATTACTACAATGTGTGGTTAAATCTTCCCTGCCCTCCAAAATAAGACTTTACAATTGACATATAACACTAAATATGCCACAGTATTAAAGTTAAACAAATTTAAGTTGATTAGGGAATACAAAATAAATCTATAAAAGTTTGTTGTTTCTGCACACTAGTAACAATCAGAAAATTTTAAGTTCATTCACATTACATCACAAAGAATAAAATACTTTAAATAAATTTAACCGAGGAAGAGGCCTGAACAGTGAATGGGGCATTTGCCTTGCCCTGACCCTGGTTCAATCCCCGACATCCCATAGGCTCCCCCGAGCCTGCCAGGAGTGATTTCTGAGCTCAGAGTCAGTAGTAATCTATGAGCACTGCCAGGTGTTGCCCCACCCTCAAAAAACATTTGACCAAGGAGTTGAAAAAGTGAAAGTTAATCAATACAAATAAAACATCATAAAGACATTAATGGAAGGAAATTCACTGAATAAGTTAATATTGTTAAAATAGTCACACTTTCCAAAATATTCTGTAGCTTCAGTGCATTCCTGTTAAATTGCAATGTAATTTTTCACATATATAGAACAAATAGCCTTGACATTTTTATGGAACCACAAAGTAAAAAAAAAAATGGAAGTCTCTTATTTCTGATTTCAAATTATCACAAATTTGTCATTATTAAATATAACTACCAAGTCATTATCTTAATTTCTAGATTTTATAGTGATATTTATTACTCCTGGTGGCATAAAAATTCACTTCTAAGTTTGTTGGGCCTTCCATTTATTTTTTCTGAGAGCTATTTCAATATTGTATAAGGTTGTTTAGTTTATTTTATCTTGGGCAAAAGAATGGTCTGCAGGAAGAATGAATGCTCACTTGATAGCCACCACTGATTTTCTCCTATTGGGAGTCATAGTCATATTTTGAGACCAAAATAGTCTGTTTTTATTTTTTTGGTTTTTGGGTCATACCTAGTGATGCTTGGGTTACTGCTGGCTATGTGCTCAGAAATCGTTCCTGGCTTGGGGGACCATCTGGGGTGCCAGGGATCTAATCGAGGTCTGTCCTTCTTCAGCCTTGTGCAAGGCAAATGCCCTACAGTGGTCCTATCACTCCGGTCCCAAGACCAAAATAATTTTAAAAAATCTTAGGTTGCTTTCTTTTGTCTTGCTCAGTGATCGTCAAGCTGAGTGATTTATGAACTTTTTATTTTATTTACTATTGTTGCACTTTCCTCACTATTTTTGTTATTAACTATTGATTGTTATTCAAACAGATACAACCTTCATTTTGTAAGACTCCAACCTGTAATTAAGCCATTTAATTCATTTTAATTTAAGAGGTGATGGTTTATTACTGGAGAAGCAAAATATTCTGTAGGTCATTATGAACTTTGTAATCAGACTGATTGTATTTAAATTTCACCCTGCTACTTACTGATGAATATGGTGTAAATTACATGAAATATCTGTACTCGTTTCCTTTTCCATAGAATGAAAATATAGATGCCCTCCACTGTTCAGACTTTGGTTTCCACCACTTTTAGAAAAGACCTACATTAAGTACCTGTTTTTACTAATTGAAAGAAATTCAAGAAGAATTTTCTCTTTGATGACAAAAAGTGAAAATTAATGTTTAGCATTTGCTTTGTAACGAGCTCTTAAAGACATAGTATGCATCTACCTCAAGCTGCTTTCTTTGTCTGCTTCATGCAGGTTATATATACATTGTACTCACTTTTGCTGTTATTATTTGGTACGAGTTATGAGTTTATTTTAGAGATCTATAGGCAGTCCAGTTTTATGCCACTTTCAAATGAACACTGGTTTCAGATACAGCAGTAACTTTGAAATAATTCAGCTAATTGTGTGAATTAAATGTCAAAATCTTAGATCAAATTATGATAAGTAGTATCATAATATGCATATCAATGTTGTATTGAAAGCCTAACCACATTCAAGTGAATATTTGATAGATTTTTTCCAAATGGAATCATTTTTTTTTTTTGGCAGTAAGCAACTCTTCAGTTATAATTTGCTTGCTTTTAGCCTTAAGAAATAAATCCTGGCTAGAAAGCTAGTACAAAAATATGCTACTTATCACAAATAATTTTGAGGGGGAGGACGGGAGTAGGCTCAATGGCAAGTTCCGCTTTACTTGTGAAGCAGCAGGTATGAATTCTCTGCCCTTCTCCACCTGTGCTAGAGCTCTGCTAGCATAAGTCTTTGGAGGGATCTCAGTATCAGTTATGTTTGAGACATCATGATTGGATTTATTATCTTTCTGGTAAGCCAAAATTTGTGTATCACAGCCAAGTATGTGTAGCCCCTAGTTATCACAGCAACAAAAGTCTTATGAGGACATGGATGTGGCTCGGTTGATAGTGTGAGTGCTGGTTTCAGTTTCCAGCAAGGTGTGACTTTAATTATTCAAAGAAGAGCACCAATAGATATGACTCAGATCCCCAAACACCACTGGGAACAGTGAGGGTCAAAAAAGCAGTTTTAGAGACCGGAGAGATAACACAGTGGTAGAACATTTGTGTTGCATGTGGCTAACCCAGGACAGACCTGGTTTTGATTCTAGGCATCCCATATGGCCCCCAAACCTGCCAGGAGCGATTTCTGAGCACAAGGGCAGGAATCCCCGCGTGATGCTGGTGTGACCAAATCCCCTCATTCCCAAAATCAGTTTTAGCAAAACACTATCATTATTGAACTATTAGTGTTTTCTTTTCTTTTTCTTTTTTTTTTTTTTTTGGGTCACACCCAGCATTGCTCAGGGGTTACTCCTGGCTCCATGCTCAGAAATTGCTCCTGGCAGGCACAGGGGACCATATGGGGCACTGGGATTCGAACCGATGACCTTTTGCATGAAAGGCAAACGCCTTACCTCCATGCTATCTCCCAGGCCCCTTATTTTCTTGATTACAAAACTTTACAATATAGGAGCAAGAAGCAGGTATATAAATTGATCATAGAAATATCATTCTGATCTGATTTAGAGCTTTGTAAAGTATTACACATTAATAGACTGAGAATATTTACGACATTTAAATTTGTTAATTAGACTTTTTTAAGTGAGCAGTTGCACAATTTTCATAATCTACAATCAACTGATTTTCATTAGTTAATCTGAGTGTCTTTATAAAACATTTTTAAGGAGATTTAGGAATAAGTTTGTGGTTAGTAGCATGTTATGACTTAAAAATCTATGATAGATGTTATTCTTTATAATGTTTGTCATGTATACAAATATCATTTTATTGATGGTGATTCTCATGCTAAAATCATTTTACAAAATTCAAAAAAGGTAATTAGGAGCGCCAGTTGGTCAGGTCTAACACTTTTATTGCTAGAATAATACTGTCCATTTAATATATGCACCATGATAATTCTGTGTCTAATGATCTCTGATCTTTTTTGTTCAAAATTGAAGTCACATTCACTTATCAGCCCTTTTTATTGATCTCTATGGTTAGTCTTAACCATTACTTGCTTACTTGTTTTATTTCTCCTTTTTGATAAGAATTCTTCCTTAAACCATTGTCTTATACTATTATTCTGCATCATTATTCTACATTCTTCCTCATTTTTCTATTAGTTCTATAACTACATTGCTAAACATTTTTTTCTTTTTCCTTTTCTACTTAGGGGTATTCGTGTTTATTGCCTGGCCAGTGAGAAGGATCAGTGCTCACCCAAATCAAAGTCATTTCTTTATTATAGCTCTATTTAACACCTGACTTCCTAAAATAAAATATATGTACACATATAAATATTTCGTTTTGCTAATTTTTTTTTACTTTTCTTTGTTGTTAATTATAGGGTATCAAAGACCTGGAATTTATTTTTCATTATAGTGGTATTTTTAAAATTATAACGCTAATTTATAGACTTGTTTATTATACAACTATTTCAGTTATTTAGTCTTCCAATAGCATTACCATTGCCAGTGTGACCTTCCTTCTACCATTGTCCCCAGTTACCCACCCTACCAAGCCTGCCCAAATTCATATTACTTATTAAAACAAAGTGGGAATGGAATTACCAGAAAATAGATCAATAAAGGTTAATTTGTGGTATTAGTTTTATTTTACAGTGTGGCTTGAAGACTTGCTGATCTGATTGGTGTTAATTGAACCTTTTTAGTTGTTATTTTCACCCATTGAGTTCTATGCAATTGTCCCATCATAAATGCCATGTGCCTATTTGGCTGTTAGCACTGAAATTTGGAGGAGGTGTCATGTAGATGCATAAGCAGCCCTCTCGCCAGTAGCTGGGGAGCTGGATTGTATAAGTATCTGAAGAAGTATAGGTGTGACAGCTGCTGGACCTTTCTGGAAGTGGGAGTGGGTGGGTGGGTAGGGGTGTGTGTGGGTGGTGGTGGGTGGATTCCAAGAAAGCCTTGGTGTGATTTTTCAGCTCATATATAGATCTGCTTGGAATATTTGGCACCTCGGCAACTTTTCCAATCCCTGGTATTTTAATGTGGTCCTGCTATACTTCTAGGTATGAATTTTTCTCATTCTTTTTGAAAGAGATCTTTATTTCCAGACTATATAGCTTTTGACTACAAAAAGTGAAGTCTGTGAACCAGGAGAAGTAGCATACTTACTAGCTGAAAATGAATTTATTTTTATGATAGTACTCCGACCCAGCAGTAGAGGTGGAGATGTGGGTAGAAAATAGGTGCTTACTGGTGAAGGGGGGTGTTCTTTACATGACTGAAATCCAACCACAATCATGTGTGTAATCAAGGTGTTTAAATAAAGATATTAATTTAAAAAAAAAGAAAATTGGTGTTTAGAGGCCAGGTGATGCTGGGAATCTGACTTGGCCTTAAACCTAGTATACATGTCAGTTTTGTGTAGTTCATACTCTTCCACAGGACCATGTGCGTCTCATTCTGCATTTTAATAACTTTCTAAATAGTTGATCAGAACACTGAAAGTTTCATCCAATTGACACATTAGCATGTTGTCTGAAGGATTCTTTGTTCTTTGCTAGAACTGATTATAAACATGTAGTGATCGTAAAGCATTAATTCACCAAAAATTATATTCTGAGTATATATTACTGCTATGTGGAAACATAAGAGAACTCTCAAATCATAAGTGAGGTGTTTTGTTTTGTTTTGTTTTGTTTTGGCTTTTGGGTCACACCCGGCAGTGCTCAGGGGGATTACTCCTGGCTCCATGCTCAGAAATTGCTCCTGGCAGGCACGGGGGACCATATGGGGCACCGGGATTCGAACCGATGACCTTTTGCATGAAAGGCAAACACCTTACCTCCATGCTATCTCCTGGGCCCCCATAATTTAGGTTTTATATATACTAGGGTTTAAACTATAAAAAACATAATTTTGGTAGTCTTTGTTTCTCCCATGTTTGCAGAAATGATTGAAGAGTTTTCCTTCTCTTGCCTCTTTGTGTCTTTTAAAAAACATTATATACTTTAAAATGAATCTGGATGAGGAAATTAGAGTTTTGATTTTTTTAAAAAATATTTTTATCTTTTGTGGGGGATCACACTGAGTAGTACTTGGGGGACTATTTCTGATTCAGTTCTCTAGGGTCAGTTCTTGTGGTTCTTGGAGAGGACCATGCAGAATGTTGTTCCGAAGGCCCAACTGAGTGTTCCCAACATGTAAAACGTGTTCCAGTGCTGTGTGCTATTTCTTAAGCCTCATTTTTATAAAAAGTGATAAATATTGTTCTATTTTTTTGACATGACACAGAGAATGAAGATCCATATTCAAATTTTGCTTGTACTAGAGTTAAAAAAATATAGAATCCTATCCTCTGGTGTAATGTGACAGTCCATGATTTTATGAGTACATTAGGAAATAATCTTAAAGTAAGTGCTGTTCGAGCCCTGTAAATGTGGACACATGAATTAGAGATATTATATATTTTTGTCTCTGTATATTTGATAGTAAAATAATTGTTGTATTCTATTAGTACATTCTAATGATGGGAGCTTAGAGGTAGATAGTTTTGTGTTAAATGGTACTGCATATGAAAATAAAAACACTGTTTTTACCTTAAACCTAGATATATTTTTATGCTTATGTTTTAGGAAAATTTTGTTTAAACTATTATTTTTATTTTTATATTCATGAGAATTTTTATTGTATTTCAGACATAGAGAAGTAAATTTATAGATCTTCCATTACCCTTTACCATTCAAGTGAACTGAGAACAGCATAGTTGACCTACAAACGTATTTTTGTTAGCATTTTCTAGAGTAATATCATTGATGGTGACAAGTAATATTTCAGTTATTGTTTAATAGGTTTTAATACCTTGCTTTGACTACATGCCTACAAATGGACACATGGCACTGTGAGAGTGTATTAGAGATTAAAAATGAATTGTGTATAAAATAATGCTGACACTTGGTACTTCAACATGTGAAGTTTTAAGCAGTAAAGAGAGCTCCAAGGACCAAAGCTATGAGCCTTTCTCTTTTATACAGTTTCTGCTTCATGTTGCTTTGGCAGGTTATCCATATTTGTGGTCGCAAAAGGACAGTGTCTGTTGTTATAATAAAGATGTAAATGCCAGCAGAATTCTTCTTGAATGCCATATAGTATGAATTATTGTAAAGGAAATAAAGAGGAAAGAAAGGTTCATGAAAAAGTTAACATTTGGGGGAGCATTGGTTTTCTTTTTTGGTTTGTTTGTTTTTTTATTTGTTTGTTTTGGGGACATACCAGGTGATGCTCAGGAGTTGCTCCTGGCTATGCACTCAGAAATCGCTCTTGCCTTGGGGGACCATATGGAATGCCAGGGCATTGAACTGTGGTTTGTCCTAGGTCAGCCGTGTGCAAGGCAAATGCCCTACTGCTGCATCACCACTCCAGCCCCAGAAGCGTTGTTTTAAAACAGAGCAGCAAAAGAAATTGTGGCTGTGTAGCAAAAGAGAGTACTGTATTTTCTGGCATATAAGATGACTGAGCATGCAAGGCAACCCCCTACTTTTCCTGTTAAAATGTAGGATTTGGGCTATATTCGCCATATAAGACTACTTCTCTTTTAATGCACACGAAGTAGAATTTTAAAAAGTAAGAGAAAAAGAGTAGACCACCTCAAAGGTTAACAGTTTATGTTTAATAAAGCTAGATTTTGGAGTGCCAACAATCATTTTACATTTGTCATATGTAGTGAGGGACTGTGATTTTTTTTTTATTGTGACCTACATTTAGCAGGGAGAGGGTACTCCTCCAAGAACAGCTGGCTGGGGTGCAGTGATTCATAGGGTAGTTAGAAGGAGACAGAGTGCCCCTTCTGTGTTCCATAAAAGCTGAACAGAGATCTGAGCACCGGAAAGCTGCATACGTGGCACGTGGATGAGATGCAGCGTTCAGTAACTCAGCTCCTTTGTGTACCCTGAAAGATGAATCAGAACAAGCTGATGATGCCTGACAGCTGGATGGGATGCAGTGGTATGAGCGGGTGGATCACTCATCCCTGAAGCTGGAATAAGATTCAGCATGCCGTATACCAGCATATAAGATGACCCCAACTTTATTTTTTAATAACTTTTATTGTGACCAAAGTGGATTACAAATCTTTCACAGTAATATTTTAGGTACATAAAGGCAATGAACCCAGGGCATTCCCACCACCAGTGTTGTTCTCCCTCCAACCTTGTCCCCAGCATGCATCCCATATCCCCCTCATCTGACCCCCCAGGATGCTAGTATAAGTGGTTCCCTCTGTGTCTAGTTTGTTGTAGAATGGGTATCGATTCTGTTGTCATTAACTTTGGA
>PVKC010001860.1:22325-47348 GCA_004027635.1 Crocidura indochinensis
AAAACAAAAACTACAATGACAAAAAAAAAAATCCAAAAAACACCACTGCAATACTGACAACAACCAAGCAATAATCATGAACCCCCCCCCAAAAGAAAAAAAATTGTGTTTCTTTCCACCACCACCCCCTCTTTTGCAATAGTGCCGAAAATATTGGGAAGATTAAAAAGTGAATTCCCTTGGTCTAAGAAATACAGGGTTTCTCCACCCTTGAAGCATACTGTCATGGGAATAATATGCTCTTTTATTTTTCCTCAGGTCATTTTGTGGTGCCTGAAAACTTTCTGCTCAGTCAAGGATGATAAAATCAGGCCTCTGTAACTAGAGATTTTGGTATTTGCTCAGGTCATAGGATGGAGCCTAGGATAGAGTCTTTACGATTTTAGAAGTTCTATTCCAACACTGTTGTTTTAATCAATCTTCTGTAATTGGTGGTCTTGGTGTTTGCAGCGGTCCTATGACAAAACCTAGAATAGTCTTTCATTATACTTCCAGAAGTTCTTCTCAGTTACAGTTGTCTCAGTCAGACCTCTGGAATTGGAGTTCTTGTTTGTTGTACAGATCATAGGCCAAAACCTAGGCTAGGGTCCCAGGATAAGTTCTGCCCAGTCATGGCTGTCATAGTCAGTCTTTTGTAGTCGGCGATCCTGGTTTTTGCACAGATCAAAGGTTGGCATGTCTTCTGATTTCATCTTAAGGATAGGTGATGGGATAAGACAACCTGCTTACTTAGATAAAGTTGTTACCATTTCCTCATTGTCAGGATATCATATCAAAACTGACACATATTGGTGTCAGAGCCATATTAAGAATGTACTAAAGGGATTTTGGTTCCTGGAACAGTTGCAGAGAACTGTGTCGGTTATGTCTGAGATCTAAGGATTGGGGTTGGATGGTCATTGTCTAATCACATGGAGTCTAAGTTGGAAGATGACCCCAACTTTTAAGAAGTTTTTCATGGATTAAAAAGTCGTCTTATATGCTGGAAAATACAGTATATTGATTTGACAGTCATTTCACTCTTGATTCCTGACTGCTCAGAAAATAGACCTATAAGGAATAGTGAGTTCTTTTCAGCCCTATTCACTCTTCTTGAATGTTAGTTTGTAGTCTGGGTTCAGTGTTTGATGAATTGTTTTATGACCCCAGGAAATTCTGAGAGGTTTTTTGGTTTCTGTGAGCCAATGCAGTTTTTTCTTGTTTGAGCCTCTTATTCGTTTTTCAATCTTATCTGATTTAACAGAAGGGTATATAATAAATACAGCTTGAGATAACAGGATTCAATGCCATGCATAGATATAACATAGGTTTTTTTGTTTGTTTGTTTGTTTGATTTTGGTTTTTGGGTCACACCCGGCAGTGCTCAGGGGTTACTCCTGGCTCCATGCTCAGAAATTGCTCCTGGCAGGCACGGGGGACCATATGGGGCACCGGAATTCAAACCGATGACCTTTTGCATGAAAGGCAAACGCCTTACCTCCATGCTATCTCCTGGGCCCCAATATAACATAGTTTTGATGGTGTGTTAGACTGAATATATCTACCCAGAATAGTTTTTTATTACATATTTTATTTTTGGGTTTTGGTTCACACCCAGCAGTGCTCATGGATTATTCCTGGCTCTGTACTCAAGAATCACTCCTGGTGGTGCTTAGAGTGACCATATGGGATGCCATCTGGTCAAAATTAAGTTGACCATGTGCAAGGCAAATTGATAGTATTACCCACTGTACTAATACCACTCTGACCCCCAGAACAGTTTTAATCTAGGACTTTTGTTGTAGTCAAATTAGTTGTGAACTTTATGTTTCTTCTCTCATCTGTGCTTTAAAAAGTTTTAAGATACAAGAAGAAATTTAATAACAGTTATTGTAAAGCACATAAGTGACTTACTATCTGGTATAGTGCCAGTATTTTGACTCTTAAACTTTTGACTTAAACTATTTTTAATACATTCCTTTTTATATTTTTGGTTTTTGGGCCACACCCAGTGATGCTTAAGGGTTTCCTGGTTATGCTCTCAGAAATTGCTCCTGGCTTGGGAGACCATATGGGATGTAGGGGACCGAACCAAGGTCCATCCTGGGCAACCGTATGCAAGGCAAATGCCCTACCGCTGTGTTATAGCCCCAGCCCCTAATACTTTATTTTTAACCCATTTAAGTTTCTGCAAAAGCATATTGTTTTCTGTTCAGCTCAATAAGCCTAAAGAATAACACACAAGTTTTTCTAGCACTAAAGTGCACAATAGATTCTCAGACAATGACTGCCATGGAGAGATATAGCAAGGATTACAAATTGATAGTTTTTGATAATTTCATTTGCCTTTGTGTTGTAACAAACAATATAAAGTAAATTTGTTGGTTGGAAATGAGAGTGGGAAGCTGAAAATACGGTTGAGGGAAGGTCATACTAGAGTTGCAGTTGGTTTTGAAACATTAAATGCTTGAATCAATTGTACATGAACAACCTGGTAAGTCAACGTGCTGTAATAGCATTTTAAAGTATGTTTCATTATACTAGAAATTGTATACATAGATCTTTCTTTTTGCAAAGGATTTTTCTGTCATTTAAAAATAGTGTATTTGGGGGCCGGGAGGTGGCGCTGGAGATAAGGTGCCTGCGCTAACCTAGGATGGACCGCGGTTCGATTCCCCCGGTTCCCCATATGGTCCCCCGTGCCTGCCAGGAGCGACTTCTGAGCGAATAGCCAGGAGTAACCCCTGAGCGTCACTGGGTGTGGCCCAAACCCCCCCCCCAAAAAAAATAGTGTATTTGGGGACCTGAAGCAATAGCACAACCGGTAGGCTGTTTGCTTACATTGGGCTAACCTGGCTTCAATCCATGGCAATCCCACATGGTCCCCTGAGTACTGCTGGGTGTGGCCCCCCAAACCAAAAACAAAAAAAATTTTTTTTTTGTTTTGGTTTTTGGGCCACACCCGGTGATGCTCAGGGGTTACTCCTGGCTATGTGCTCAGAAGTCGCTCCTGACAGGCACGGGGGACCATATGGGGAACCGGGTAATTGAACCGCAGTCCGTCCTAGGTTAGCGCAGGCTAGGCAGGCACCTTACCTCCAGCGCCACCGCCCGGCCCCCCAAAAACAAAAATTTTTAAAGAGTATTTCATAGAGTACTGATGTAGCTATTTTCAGTGTTTTATTTAAAACTTGTAGTTTTGCTTGTCCTTTATTAGTATGGCTTTGGAGTAGAGGAGATAGACATTTTCCTAGCTTATTACAACTTATTTTTTTTTTTTTATTTATCCTTTTTTTAAATTTTGTGTTACACCCGGTGATGCTTAGGGGTTAGTTACTCCTGGCTTGGGGGACCATATGGAATGCTGGGGATCAAACCCAGGGTTGTCCTTGGTCAGCTGCATGCAAGGCAAATACCATACCACTGTGCTATCGCTCCAGCCCCTTTTGTTTATCTTTTTAAAAAGAATACCTAAAGAATTTTCCCTTTTATATGTAAAGAAATCTTTTTTTTTTTTCTTTTTTGGTTTTTGGGCCATATCTGGTGACGCTCAGGGATTAGTCCTGGCTATGCGCTCAGAAGTCGCTCCTGGCTTGGGGACCATATGGGAAACCGGGGGATCGAACTGCGGTCCGTCCTAGGCTAGCGCAGGCAAGGCAGGCACCTTACCTCCAGTGCCACTGCCCAGCCCCGTAAAGAAATCTTAAAACTAATCTTTTTTAAAAATCAATAAGGAAACTTTGGCATTAAAACCTTAAAATGAGGAAGAGGTTGTTAAAAAAACAAAACAAAACAAAACAAAACAACACATGAACTACATGCCTTGCACTGGTCCCAATGTACAATCCTTGATTCCACATAGACTCCTCACAACAGTGCCTCAGTGACTGTGACCTTCCCTAGAACCACTGGGTCTGAGCAGCCCATACTACTTTCACTAAGTAGTACTAATTGATGCCCCCATTTCAAAATAAATAAATAAATGAAATTGTTAAAGGACTTAAAAGAAGCAGTTCTGCTGTTTAGCTTTTCAAGTAATGAACCAAGGAACCTGGTTATGAATGTAGGTTTTGTGTATTTGTTAGATGAGGTAATTATGTTCAATTAGCAGAACAGCCAAATGATCTTTAATTCTCTGACCTTTATTTTTCCTCCTAGGGTTTTACAGACAGCCCTCATTTCAGTGATCACTTGAATGACAGTCGATTGGGGACCCATGAAGGCTTGTCCCCAACACCTTTCATGAACTCAAATTTGATGGGTAAGTTGATAATTCTGTATAAGTCATCTTTAAGCCTCCTTGGTTTTAGACATTTTACCCTTTTGTCTAGGAAGGACACATAACTATCTAGGAGATAGTTCTGAGTTTATGAGATTCCTGTTGTGTTTTTAGCTCAGTTTGAAAAGTAAGCATGGAACATTATTCTCATTAGTATCAAAAAAGAGTCATCAATGTGGATAGCATCTGTGTGACCTCAAATCTTGTTTTCCGGTTTCTGGGTAGAGAAATATTTCAGAGACCAATGTGATCTACTGATTGTCTTAGCAGTGGCATATGTTTGGTCATTTAAGATGTGACTAAAGTGTTGATAGGTAGATATTTCTTAAAGTTACCCAATCTTTGGGGAGCTATTGAACTAAAATCTAGTTGGCATTTAGCTATTGGAGCATTCTTGAGTGCATAGAAGGGAGTTTTAGAGATTTATTCTGTAAAAGTAAAGTTGTTCTTTGAAAAAAAATACTACTTACTAGGACTGGAGAGAGAAAGTGGGTAGACCACTTACCTTGCACACAGCTAACCAGTTTGATAACCTGAGCAGTAACAGGTATGCGTGCCTCCATCCTTTAACTACTGCCTGAACTTGACAACTATTTTGATATGCCTTTGTGGTTAGTCATTCTGTCTCATTGTACTCCTTACTGACTATATGACTAGCTTTCCAGTCTGAAATGATATGCCCAAGCCTTTTTAATTAGCTTGCATACAGTAATTTTTACCTGTTGTAAAACCTAATTCTAAAGACTTTCTTATGACATAACTTTTTCCTTTCGAGGCTGAGTCAGAGCATATTGAGCACATTATGAAGCCATATTTGTCTAATTGGTTGTCTGTGGAGTCAAGTAAATATGAAAAGTTTGTTCAGTTGACAATGCTTTTGTTACTTATCATATTGTTGAAGGATATAGCCTATATTAGCATTATTGTTTGAAGACCTAGTCATGCTAATCGAATCCTGGTGGTTTGCTGTTTCTTTATAAATTTGTTTTGCTTTGCACAGTCTTTGGTATTTTCCTTATCCCCTATAAAGTATTAAGGAGAGAGCATCTAGTAGTTTATATGGATTTTGTATTTATAACACTCAGTAGAGTTATAATGAATAGATTCTCTTTCCTAGCCATTTGCTAGTAATAGGAGTTTTAGACCCAACAATATAAATATTTTAAGCATCACTTAGAGTAACAGCAGTATTACAAGCATTTGGAACTATTAATACCTAACTCGTTTTAACAGGTAACATTTTAGAATGGTGCTATGAATAATGAATGCATGAAACAGTTAAAGCTAATAGAAAAGCAGTAACACTTTATCATTGTTGCCAACACATGAAAAAAACATCATTAAGCAAGGGTGGAATCATATTTAGGGATTTTTATGTATTATATTATTTTATATGCATTATATTGTATAATATATATTGTATGGTTATGTATTATATTCAACATAAGCACATTTCTTTGAAGAAATAGTAATTATAAAGCACCACGATCTTTCATGATAGAGTTCTCAAACACTTAAGATTTTTACAATTTTAAAAATGAGAATCTTGTCTAAAAGAATTGATAATGATTTAGTAATGAACAGCATGCCACAGTAACAGGCATTTCTGTATTCATTTAGATAATTTGAAGTGTGTCACATAAAAAGTAAAGCTATTAGATCAGTTATATTTTTTAAAATGAATTCTAGAATTATCCCACTAATTTGTCAATGAGGAAGAGAAAATTTTCTTATGTTTGTAGCAAAACAAGTACATTTTTTTGCTCTATCAGTAAATTAGCCTCAAAAGTTCTTTTTCTGTTAGAGTTAAGCTTCAAAGTTTTGACTGTTAACTATTTGTTGTTAATCTTAACTATTTCTAGCCTTTTCCAGATTTAGTTTATCTCTACTCGTTTCTCTCATTAATTTTAGTAATGCTTGTTTTGTTTATTGTTGCTTAGAAGTCTTTTTTATTGATGATAGGTCCTACTATCTTTTTACTTATTTTTCTAGTGCTGTTTGTTTTTTAACACTTACTCGGGGGCTCTCAAGGATGCATGGCAATGGTATTCAAGGTTGACCTTGGCAATATTGAGTCCTTACCTCCATTCAGGACCTCCACACACTGAAGACTTAAAATTGAGTCACCCACACCTGCTAACAGAGTATCCCTTGAGTGATCCCATGTCCCTCCCAAAACAAAACACACTAACCCAAAAATGACATTTTAGATGTGTGCATTATTTTTATCAATGGAAGATAATATAATTTTCTTTTGTTTTACTAATTTTAATTGATATTCCTTATTAGGGACTTACTTTGCTTCTAGGTTATTTGGTTAATATTTCAAAAATTTTTTTGGAAATGAAAGTGAAAATGTGGTAAATGTGGTACTTTGAGAAAATAGCAGTTTTGAGAATTAGGAAACTAGATCCTCTGATTGTTATAATCTCAAAGGTCTTTTGAAGTTCTTAAAATTCATAGATTTTATATAATCCCATGTATCTTATACCTTTTACTCAACTCTGAATATAAATTGTTATTGAAGTTTTGCAAATGGTGAAACTAAGATACAGAAAAATATAGCATTTTTCTCCCAAGGTCACAGTCAAGTTAGTTGCCAATTTAAATCTATACTCCATGCAGTCAACTTTCGTAAAATGTTCTTTCTCTTATTTACATTCAGGATATATGATTCTTTATAATCCTCCCCAATTTTTTTTTTTCACAAACTCAGCATATCCCTATATTACAATTATGGAGACACTGATATTAATGGATTACTGATAGAAGAGTACATAGTGACATAATTTAGTATATTCTGTGTTCCCTCATAGTGATTCAGATGTGCTTTATGATATTGAAAACTCAGATAAAGCAACGTCAACCTCTGGGGAACTTGGAGAAAAAAACAAAACTTAATGTTTGTGTAAGGTAGATAATACCAAAAAATTTTTTCTGGAATGTAATATTGTACAATTTGTGGTAGTACAGGAGAGTAGGATGGGTCATACCTGATGTTTAGGGACCATTTCTAGAATGACACCTTAAAGTGCTCAAAGGAATTGTATATGATGCCAGGGATTGAACTAGAGTAGGCTATGTGCAAGGAAAGCACCTTATCTCCTGCTTTATTTCTGCAGCCCAAGATATTATAATAACTTAATTTGCAGTAAGATTGTATTTATAACTTATTTGAAGAATTTTAGCTAATTTGAATGCTTAGGGACTATTTACATACATTATTAAACCTTGCTTATAAGTTTTTGACTTACAAACAAAATATCTGTCTTTTTACAGTTATTGGGGTTTATTTGCTTATTGCAGCCTTCATCAGTATATCAGCATTTAAAAGCTTTCTCCATTAGCAGCTACTACATTTTATTTTTTATTTCATCATGGATTAGATAAATGGTAGGAATCATTCCTCAGAATAACTTTCATCTGGAAATTTAACCCAAGTATACATTTTTCCTAGGTATTGATTATGTTTAGTGTGTTATTTCTATTCAAAGAACTAAGTTTTAGGGGCCAGAGCCATAGAATAGTGACAGAGCATTTGCCTTGCACACGGCTTAAAAAACAAAAAAACAAAAAACAAAGAAGTAAGTTTTGAAGAACTTGTACACTTTTTACTATCAGTACTATAATTTATAATGAATACAGAAGTAATTCTGAATTTAGGTGTGGGAATGTAGAATTGCTATTTTCAAATAATCAGATCAAAACTGTCCTCAAAGTTCCTTCTTAAATGAGTTCATGAAAATATGAAAATGATTGTAAATTTGCTTATGGAAAATATGTTACTCTGTAGTTTGAACGTATTTCCCAGGAATGAAATATTCATGCTTTCCTTGATGTTTCATTAACCACAAGTTTTGTAAAAGAATGTAAATTTTATTTGTTGATCTTTATTCTCCAACATTGCGAGAAAACTAAATGTTGACACTGAGTAAAAGTGACTGAATAAGAGGCACAGAAAAGGAAATAAGTAGTCAATTGGGAGACATCGATCCTAGCCCCTTCTTTCTAATTTAGCTCACAGCCCTTTTCTACTACCCTGCTTTATCTTCTTAATTACCTTTCTTGTGCAAACATTTGCTCCTCCTAGTTTTATAGCTCTTACACTCTTCTTCGTCGTTTTTCTTACACATTAGCCATTGTGAATTGGCCTTGCTCCTTTTCCTGTACTCATTCTTTATCCTTTACTCTGTTCACAACTTTTTAAAAACGCTGTTTGATGGAATATAAAAGTGAATAAGATGCAGTATGATTTATAGATTTTGTTTTTTAATGTGTCTAGAGGGAAGTCCTTTTATTTGAGGTGAGTTTGGGAAAAAGTGGTTGCACCACTGTTTCTGAGTGTTATCAAGAGTATCCCTTAGCCTTGTTTAGAGGACCCTTAATTATGCAGTGCCTGAATTTGCAGGCAAAGTATTTTAATCCCTATTATAAGTTTCAGGTATATGGTAGTGGTGGTGGTGAGGTGTCATTTTAATATTTACTGTGCATAGTAAGATGTGAGTGATACAAAACTCAGACATTCAGAAGAGATTAAAAGAATCCGGTTTCTTTGTACATAACAATTGATGGAAATTGAGCTGTCCAAAAACATTTGATGTTTATTGACTTACACCCCACATGGCTAAGAGTAATTGTTTTATCATACTGAATCCAAAAGTTCAAAGTTCAGATAGTGTCCTGGAGACGGTTTCCCTCACCTCTTTATAGGTAATTGGACTGAAAAGTGGGTTTGATAACTGTAAAGGAGCAGTGTTCCTGTCTTATTCTTTTGAGTACAAAGTTCAAATTATGTCATGGAGACTGCTTCCCCTGCCCCTTTGTAGCCTCTTTAGTCTTTCCATATTGTTTAAAAATCTCCTTTCTTGCTATCGTATTACAGGAATCTTGTTCCTTAAGCATTTGAAATGTTTTCTTTCAGCTCAAATGAGGCTTTTGTTTCTAGCAATATTATTTCGCCATGTTTCTAACATGCCTTTAGTCTGAAAAGCAGACACTTTCCATAGTTAAAGTGACTTTTTGGTAGTGCTTTGTTTCTTTTTCTTCTTTGAGCCAGAGATGATACCCAGTCAGCTAGAGATTAAATTACAAGTACTTATTCTTTATTTTGAAAGAGATACCATAATTTCATTGGTACTCTGCATAGATTGAGGTTCCTTTTATCTAAAGGTATTATTAGTCTTTGAGTAATTTACCTAAAAGATTTAGAGTAACTAAAAAGACATTCAAAATTTTAAATGATGGGGAATGGCAGCATAACTTTTTATTTTGAAATTTAACATTAGAAAATTACAGTAACAAAAAATAATATATTTTATCTTCTAAGTCTGAAGTCAACTAATGAGTTAATTTTTGGGGACTTAAAATTAATTTTTAATTTTTGGCGGGGGGGTGGGGTCCTCACCCGGCAGTGCTCAGGGGTTACTCCTGGCTCCATGCTCAGAAATTGCTCCTGGCAGGCACGAGGGACCATATGGGTATTCGAACCGATGACCTTTTGCATGAAAGGCAAACGCCTTACCTCCATGCTATCTCCCGGGCCCCTAATTTTTAATTTTTAAATTAAAAATGACTCACCAACATTGTAAACTTCCCTCCACTGATGTCTTTAGTATCCACACAAGACTGTCCCTTAGCAGTTACAAACACATTTATTTATATTGCTTTTTACAACAGTGTCAAATTAAGTTATCTGAAAGTAGATCAAAAAGGTCAGTTTGTGATCATTGTCTTATCTCCTGTTACATAATTAAAGTTTGAAGATTTACTGAGCTGCTTGATTGAGTCTTCAGTGTTACTCTTCTTTCCTCATTGAGCTTGGTAGGTTTTATGTAACTTTCCCATCAGATTTGCTGGACTCATACTGGGCTATATTATGTTAGTACTATAAAATCTGGACGAGGTGTTGCCATATATGTGGACTCATGCTCTGTAGAGCTGGATCTTAATATGTAGGAAGAGGTCAGGTGTATCCAGAAGGGAGGGGAATAAATAGCCTTATAGGGGATTTTTCTAAGTCTTCAAAAGCAGGTGATAAATGCCTTTTATACCATGTGGTAACTCTATTTTCTTATTATTAACTCAGGTTCATTTTTGTTATTATTATTATTTTTTTTTCTATACCTACGTGATTCTCTTGGCTCTGTGCTCAGAGATCACTCCTGGTGGGTCTCTGGGGAACATATGTGTGCCAATTTGGGTCAGCTGTGTGCAAGCCAAGCCTAACTTCAATTCTAAACTCTTAGTGGTTTTTGTGTTTGTTTAGTGGTTTTTTTTTTAACCTTTCTTTTCTCTAAAATTTGGGTGAGGGATAGGGCTTGGGTATATGCCCACAGCTATTTCTGACACTGCTCTATGCAGTGCAGAGTTGGCACCTGAATCCACTGCATGACCTCTTTTGTATGGTTTTCTAGCCCTACTTTATGAAATCATAAATCTCTTGAATGATACTCTATTTTCAATAGATTTCTTTTTTATATATGCATGTATATAGATTATTTAGCAAAAGATTAGTAAAGCCATGTTCTGGCTGGAGATAATTACATTAGCTGTGAGGGATAGTTTATCAGGACCTGGGGGTGCCATGGTGTTGGATCACATCAAACAATGCTCAGGATGTACTCCAAGATCTGCATTCAGGGATAATTCCTAGACAGACTTGAGGACCCACTTAATCTTCTGAACCCCATCTGTATAACCTTGCATACTAGTAATTTTAACGGACCAATGAGAACCACTATATTTTTGTTTACCCAAATCATTTGTTCATTATTTTTATGCATGTGTTCTATGTAATCTTCACTGATTTTTATACTTTATAATGAATGGGTTATTTGCATAGATGTGCTAAACAGCTTTTGCTTCATCTTCCCATTGTTTCCAGGTGATTGTTAACTTTGAACCCTTTACTAGTTATATTGAAGTTTGTATATGCTTGGTTAGTGGTCATGATTTTCTTATATGCATTTTAATTAGCCATTAACTAAAAGTGATTTTTTTAAATTTGGATTGTTTGGGCCAGAGCACTAGTACAGCAAGTAGAGCATTTGCCTTGCACTTGGCCAGCCCAGATGTGATCCCTAGCACCCCAGATGAACCCCTCCCAAACCCTCTAGAAGTAATTTCTAAGTTCAGAACTATGAGTAACTCCTGAGCATCACTGGGTATGTCCCCCTGACACCCAATTGGAAAATCTATCCTGAATTGTTTTGTTTCAAATGGGACTCAGAAATATGAGTATGTGCCTCACTCAGAATCTCTCCCCCCTTTTGATAATTGTCATTATTGAATTGTACTAATGTTGTTTGAAGATGTTCATGATATTCATGGTATGCTGCTGCTCCTTTAATTATGTGTATACTTTGTTATTTTGCTGTCAATAAATTTTATTTATTTATTTATTTTGTTTTATAGGCAACACCCAGTGGTGCTCAGTGTTACTCTTGGCTCTACGGTTAGAAATCACTCCTGGCAGGCTCAGGGGATCATAGAGAATGCCGGGGATCAGACCCCAGTCTGTCCCAGATCAGCAGCATGCAAAGCAAACACCCTACCACTGTGCAATTGCTCCAGTCCCATAAACTTGATTTTTTTTTTGTTTGTTTGTTTTGGGTTGCACCTGGCAGTGCTCTGGGGTTCCTCCTGACTCTATGCTCAGATATTACTCCTGGCAGGCTCAGGGGACCATATGGGTTGTCAGGATTCGAGCCACCATCCTTCTGCTCTGCATGCAGACACCTCCATTTTATCTCCCTGGCCCCCAAATTTGATTTTTTAATTGAACTCTCAAAAGACTTACTTATGTTAAATTGTTAGCCATCGCCTTTGTAATTTCTTGCACATTTTAGTTCTTTGATACCCCCGAGCCTGCGTCAAATTTAGCTTTTGCTTTCCGTTGATGTATTTTTTGTAACATCCAGATTGAATTTGTTATGTGGAGGATGTTAGGTTGACTTATTAGTAGGGAATCCCCAATCAAGGCTCAAGTTGTCCAGTAACTATTCCTGGCAATAAATCTGGTAATTTCTGCTTTAACTATTCAGTGCTTATACCACCAGGGCTGTATGTGGAGGTGTTGAGAAGAAAGGTGATTGGGGAGGGTGCTACGTCAGAAATTTAGAATAGAATCTAAGCTGTCAAGCCCTTTGAGCTGTCTTCCTGACTGAAATTTCAGGTTTCTGTGAACTTTGAACTTGTTCATTGTGCCTTTATTTTAGGGCGCTCTGATGTTATACCCGTACCTATTTGCACTTTTTAGCAGCTTTTGTTCATCTCTTGAAATTGTTTTTAACTTATGGCCATATGCATAGTATGCTATGACACAGTGTGTAACAATCATTCTTATATTGCATACTGTTTTTTTTATTTTTTGTTGTTTTTTCTTATGGGGGGGGGTGTCCACACCTATCAGCGCTCAGGGGTTACTCCTGGCTTCACACTCAGAAATCACTCCTGGCAGGCTCGGGGGACCATATGGGATGCCGGGATTTGAACCAATGACCATCTGCATTAAAAGCTAACGCCTTACCTCCATGCTGTCTCTCTGGCCCCGCAGACTGTTTTTTTTAACTTGGAAAATACTTTTGACTTTCTGAATTATCACACTTACTCAGATTATATCAACCTTCTAGAGAGTCACAATTAAGTGGGAGTAGAATACCCAGGCTACCTGTAAGAATAAAAATAATCAAAGTAGTATACCAACCTACCTAAATTAATTCATTTATTTTTGTTGCATAGTTTTCCATACTGATTTTCATGGACCTTCTCCTTCCCCAGCTAGATAATAAACAGTTTAGGATTTGTAACCCAAGCCAAAATTAGTGATGCACTATTTTTACTATAATTATTTGACCATTTAAAAATAAAATGTGTATATATTATACATAAAATTTATATACGTATATAATGTGTTATATCTTTGTTACCTTAAAATAGAAAGAACAATTATTTGTATGAAATTGCTTCCTAAACTGATTTGCCAGTCTTGGTCTGAAGATTTAACGAAAATATTTTAATAGCCGTAAATTATATCAGATTGTTGAATAGGTGCTAAATCTTATGTGAAATTCTGTGCAGGATAGCAAGGTTATTTTGTATTTTTATTTAATATTTAGATGTGTTCATTATAGGTTGTAGTGATAGTGAAATATTTCTATATTTTCCAGAGCTTCTTTGCCTGGAAAAAAATCATAAGTTACTAGGTGAGTTATTTTCTTGTTTTGTATTGAAGTGTAGTATGAGTAGCTGGTGTTTAATTAAACTCAATTTTATGTCACCTGAAATTATTATTCCTCTAATAATCTATATATAGCCTAAAAAAACTATTCAAAATGTGAAATGATTAAAATGAACTAACATGTTTGGAGAGTTAAATGTGAATTTTAAACAACTTGGGAGAGAGGTAGCAGTGGGAAGCTCTTAATAGAAAAGTCTTCATAGAACAGATGTGAAGAAGTGACTCTAGGGGCCGGGCGGTGGCGCTGAAGGTAAGGTGCCTAGGACGGACCGAGGTTCGATCCCCCAGTTTCCCATATGGTCCCCCAAGCCAGGAGTGACTTCTGAGCGCATAGCCAGGAGTAACCCCTGAGCATCACCGGGTGTAGCCCAAAATTAAAAAAAAAAAAAGAAGTGACTCTAGTCTAGGCAGAATCTGTAATACTCTGTGGAGGGTACACTCATCAGAAGAGTATGCTATTGAATCAGTGATAATATGCATTTCATCTTGGAATCTCCATCAAAGCATATGTATAATAAAAAGCATTTATTTTAGCTTCTATTTTATTGATTATCTGAATAAATATGTTACAGATTGTGTCATAGTTCTTAAAAATACTTAAATTTTATGTGTTATCCATAATGGTTTGTGTTTGAGAAATTTCCTGTTTTATTAACAAAAGTAGTTACTTATCATTGACTAATTGTAATGCTGAATCAAACACAGTACCACACACATGCAAGGCATGTGTTGTACCTCTGTGCCTCCTTCCTGGTACTGCTGTATTTGTTAGTAATAATTTCTATAAACTTTTACTCACATTTACATTAAAAATGTTCACATCAAAAATTATCATCTGCTTTTAAAAATGTTTTCCTTTTACACAGGATAATGGGTATCATGGAAATTAAATTATGCAGTCATTTAGTGAGAACAGTAAGTGCAGAGTATTTTTACTCTTGGTGTGTGTGTGCATGCGTGTGTGTATCAACACCTGTATGTTTACAAATAGGAGTCTGTGTTAAGTATAGGCTATTATTTTATTTTATTTTATTTTATTTTATTTTATTTTATTTTATTTTGCAGTATGATTTCTATTAGATGTCTTTTTTTAAAAGACTTGTAAGTGTTGCATTTTGATGTTCCATAAAGTTATAAACAATTCATAAATGTTGGTATAGTAGCGGTATCTCATAATTTTTTTTCTGGCGAAATTAAAAGGATCTGTGATTCTTGCATTCATAGTTTGTTTTTGTGTGTATCATCTATTTGTGTTATGTATTTCCTTTAATCTTTCCCGATTCTTTTGATCAACTTGCTGCATTGAAAAGTTTTAGTTCATTTTGACTCACCTGAACTTTTCAGATTTTTCTTTATATAATATCTTCTTTTAACCTTCCAAATTATCGTGACTCACTTACAATTAAACAGACATCAAACACATTTACATAAAAATTAATCTTTATACTCATTATGAAAATACATATTGTCTCTACTAATTTCACCAATAAGGAATTTATCCTAATTGAATATAACTTATGGAATTTTATTCAATTAAATATTTACAATGGGAATGTAAAGTGGTTACAGAAAACATTTTTGCATTTTTTATAAAAGTAAATAAACATGCATTTACTAGTCCAGTAGTTGCATTCTTGAATATTTATCCCACATCTTCTCACAGAAACTTTAAGTTGAAAGCTTAGAGTATCTGTTATTATATCATATATCATTTATTATTCATATTATATAGCAAATAGCTTATATTTATGGAATAATCCATAAATATAGATTATTTAATAAAAATGAATAAACTGTTAACCAACATAATTTAGTTGTGAAATAGTTTGATTGAGAAATGTCACTATTAAAATAGTAAAATGGTAGAATCTTGACTAGATAATTGGTTACTAGACGACGGCGGCAGTGGTTATAAAGATCTGTGCATGGGTTCCTGGTATTCTGTGGGCTGTTCTGAAATGATTGTAGTGGTAGCCATGAATCTGCACCTATGACAAATTATATAGAAGTAAATGTACACATTTTTCCCATGTAAATAAAATAATTGGGGAGATCTGCACAAAATCATTTATCTGTATCACTTAATTTTCCTGATTTTATTGCAAAATGAGGGTAGTTTTGTAAAGATAATTTGGATCATTAATCTATTTTGGGGTACTGAGGGGGGTTGGGACCACACCTAGTGGCATACACACCTAGGAATACCTGGCTGTGTGCACAAGGTGGTGCTTGGGGAATCAGCTGCAGTGTGGGATCAAATCAGAATTGATTCCTTGCATAATAAATACCTTAAACTCAGATATGGTAATCCACATTTATCTCTGGAAGGAAAACTTTAATTACAAAGTAAATATACAAATGGATAAGTGAATACATAAGCAAAATATTTCAGAAGAGTGGGCCAGGGAATACAGGGAGATAAAAGATAGGAGATTTTGCAGAGATTGCTTTGTTCCCTGAGCAATATTTCATAGACCAATGTTTTTCAGCCCATTTCAGACCATAACCCACTTCCAATCTCTGTTCTTTTTGTTAGCTTCCTTGTCTTATTTCATAGCCCTCTGTTTATGCACCTATGACCCTCTTAGAATATCAGGGGCCAGGGGTCATCAAAGGGGTTACTTATGGACCCTGACTTAGAAATGCTGATCTGATAGGTGAAATTCTTCAGTCAGCCTTGTGACCCATTTGTGCCCAGGGGTCACTCCTAGAAGTGCCCAGGGAATCAAATAGGGCAGTTAACCATTGCTTATTTTTCCCTCACTTTCCCTCTCTCACTTTCTCTCTCTCTCTTGCTCATTCACTTTCTCTCCTCACCATAATTAATTTTTTTTAAAAGAAACTACATTTTTCCTTTGTCATCTTTGGTACATAGGGTTGAACCCAGGACTTCATACATATAAGGCATGAGCTTTCATTGTTGAACCTCATTTCCAGCCCAGGAAAAGTATACATCTCTTAATAGATCATATTATATATGTGATGGAAGATAGTGTGTGAGTAGAAGAATCTTTCTATCAAATTTATTTCGTCTTTACTTTGAATGCATAGTACTATTCTAGTTTTGGGTTTTAAGGAATGAGAAACGTCAGAAGCCTTAAGAGGGGCCCGGGAGATAGCATGGAGGTAAGGCGTTTGCCTTTCATGCAAAAGGTCATCGGTTCGAATCCCGGTGCCCCATATGGTCCCCTGTGCCTGCCAGGAGCAATTTCTGAGCATGGAGCCAGGAGGAACCCCTGAGCACTGCCGGGTGTGACCCAAAAACCACAAAAAAAAAAAAAAAAAAAAAAAAAAAAAAAAAAAAAAAAAAAAAAAAAAAAAAAAAAAAAAAAGAATAACCACAGAGCATTGGTTTGCATGAGTCCCCAATCCCAAAATTAGTTTAGTCTCTAAATTAAATTCACCAATTTTAATACATTATATTTAGTTATTTATGGACTAGGCAACATAAATGAAAATGAAGTGTATTTTATTTCTAATTAAAAAGTTTTTTCACTTTATAGTCACAGTATCAGACTACATGGTTTTATAGATAAGGTGAACATGTCATGATGAACATAAATGTGAATGTGATATTGATGACAATGAGAACTTCTAATTTATACACTGACATAGATTTTATTTTGAAACTACTCAAAATGTGGAATGTATTTTACGTAGGTAAACCACTGTGATGAGAAATGACTTCCAGGAGAACTTTTGATAGTCAAAAAATTTGACTAAATTTTAATTCTTTTTCAAGATCTTATGTTCTATAGAGCATAACATAAGATTTATGTACATGTGTGGTTTTTGTATATCTGTTAGAATGTTGATGGACTGTTAAAACTTAATTATGATTACTTAATTTCTAGCAAAATGTTTTGAAGGAAAGAGAATTTTCTTTTATTTTGGAGTGTGATATATTGTGGATGATGAGTCACAATAGATACGTACAGTCAAACTATTCAGGGCCTAGGTGAGCAGGGGGATGCTTAGTCAATGTTATTACACCGTCAGGGGGTAATAATAAAAACATATATATATTACTTCTATTTGTATTCACAAAAGTATAAGGCGCTGTTTTCCTTCTCTCCTGTTCAGTTACCAGATTGCTATTCATACAGTCCTTGACTGTGTTGGATTCTGTTTTGTTTATTTTAAAGTGCCTAATTTATTCTTCAAGAAATAACACTAAGTATTGTTATGATCATTTTGTGATGACAAAACAGCTTCAGCAAGGTTAAGTATCATCATCATGTTTTTACTATTGGTAGGAACACTTTGATCTCTTTCGTTCAAAATTTTCTCATTTTAACTGCCATACTATTCTTTATCCTGGTTCCACATGATATATTTTCTCATACAAATAAATGACAAGTTCTAATATAGATGTAAGATTTTGGAACTTATTTAGGAAAAATATTTTTTATTTTGGTAATAACCATTCTATAGTATTTTCTAAAATTAGGTTTTATTTTAGTGATTCCTTATTTAGGTGGCATATGAGAATTGTAAGACAATGCCATCTGAGAGGTTATAGTATAGGTAACATAATTATTACTTAATTTTTTACTTAATTGGACTGCTGCATTATTTTAATTTTATTTTATATGACTGGGAAACATTTATTTAGTTATGAAAGAGTAATTGAGAAGAAGCCTGGGGATAAAATGATAAAATGATTTTGTTAACAATTTTTATTATTTTATTTCCCAAGTGTGGGGACTTTTCAGATTTTTAATCATTTTTGGCATCAGCATCAAACTGCTAACCATGTGAATGTACTCAAATAGGAAAACAAACCTTTATGTTAAAATTAGGCTGCCAGACTCCTGGAAACCCAATTAAACAAAAGATGCAGGAGATAAAAGCATATAGAATTAAGTAAAAATCTCAGTATTTAAGTTTTAACTTTGGAATAAAATAACTCATATTACTGTAAATTTTAAGATCAGCCTTGATTGAGCATTACTCCATTTCTGTTAGTGTTTCTTTTCTCCAGTGTGATTGATGGCAGACTACCTGTGCACTAATTATAGCTTTGGTTCTTTACTTTCTTTATAGATAACTAGACATAGTTATGTTATAGGTTTTATTTGTGCATTCTTTCTTGGTTGGTTGATTGGTTTTGGGGCCATATGCCGGTGGCATCAGGGTTCTATGTTAAGAAATTACTCCTAGCAGAATCCAGGGACCATATCAGATGCTGGGAATTGAACCAGGTCAGTTGTGTGCAAGGAAAATGCCCTCCCTACTGTGCTATTACTCTGACTTCGATGATTTGGGTGATCTTTTTTATCTTGGGCACATACATCATAGAAAAACCTATGAATGAGTGCCTGGCATTGTTAATATTATTATTTATAAATTGGTAATATTTTTTCCACTCTTGAATGAAGGTACTTTCCCCCCCTCTATTCTTTTTTTGGGGGGAGCTGGGTGGAGGTGAGGGGCACACTTCATGATACTCAGTCCTGGCAGTACTCAGAACACCATATAGAAAGCTGGGGATTAATTTGAATCAGCCCTGCGCAAAGCTGACTACCCTATACTATTGCTACAGACTATTTCAATTAAATTTATTATTTATTATTATTCAATTAAATTGATTCCACAAGAACTTAAAATAAACAAATATTTATATATAGTTATAGTTTTATTTATAATATATAAAATATATTTTATATATTTGTATATAATATATAATATATTTATGTAATTTATAAATTTATATATAATATATTTTATATAAATATATGTAATATATCACAGAAGATATAGGAAAGTTTTTTACATTAAAAATAGTTTGTATTTTGTGAGTTATAGTACCAACTAAGTAAAATCTGTCTGGTGCAGATAACAAAACAGTCTTTTATCTTACTAAATAGTCTTGTCTTAAATTTTTGTTTGTTATCTTAAGTTCTTTATATGTTGGTTCTATCAGGGTTTTTTTTTTTGTTTGTTTGTTTGGTTGGTTGGTTTTGGTTTTTGGGCCACACTCGGTGACACTCAGGGGTTCCTCCTGGCTATGCGCTCAGAAATTGCTCCTGGCTTGGGGGGGCCATATGGACACTAGGGGATGGAACCGTGATCCATCCTAGCTCAGTGCATGCAAGGCAAATGCCCAATCGCATGTGCCACTGCTTCTGGCCCCTGGTTCTATCAGTTTTGCAATCCATGGTGCTTATTTGGTATTCAGTACAATGATTGATTTAATTGACTGCAATATTTACAATAAGGTTACTTGATCAAAATTGATTTAGCTGTATGAGTAGGCCAGTTTCATTGTTAACTATAACTTCTCCTTGTTTCTATTTTATTTTTCCTGAGCTGCAGACATAGGTTTGTTCCCTGTTAGTGACAATAGCAAAAGTCAATAACATCATTGTAAATGTTAAAAGGGCAAATTAAAGAGCAGTGGATTCATTGGAAAAGAGTTTTTCTAAGCAAATTGATCCTGTTTTTATTAACCCACCTTAAAGAATCCCTCTTATCTCTTGAGTCTTTGGAACTATCAAGTGAGAAATTATCCAGATGAGGCACTCTCTTCCTCCTTTCATTGGTTGTTTCAATCTAGAACACTTACCATTCATTTTATTTTTTATTATTATTATTAATTTTGACATTTGGCCAGTTTAAACATCAGAAAGTTAGCCTTAATTTGTAGCAGTCTTCAAAAACTTTCTGAACTTTCATTGTAGACTTTTCACAGTACTTATTTGTGTTACATTCCCAGACTCACCTCTTTAGAACCATTCACTTGTCATTCCACTTCAAATGCTTTACTAGGCACATGATTTAAAGAGCCAGTATATTTTAATGTTTTTTAATCAGAATTTTATTTTTACCACTTTCTTAGACTATTTAATATTGTAATTAATTCTGTCACATATTATGATGAATTTATAAATAATGAAGGCTATTATGCATACCCTCATAGATATTTTTTGTGTCTTTTACATCTGGACATGTTATTTTTTTAGATTCAATAATCAAATGATTTTAAACCAAATAATGTAATTGAGTCTTTTACTCCTATTGTTTGAACATACAATCAAGAAATATTTTTAGGGGCTACTCATTGGTAGAGTTCATTTTTCTCATATAGGTTTAGAGTTAGATCTATTAGACCATCAAAAATAAAAAGAAGAAAATTTTTTCTGCTTTATTTATTTATTTATTTATTTATTTATTTTGATATATATAGTTATTTTTGGGCCACACCCGGCGGTGCTCAGGGGTTACTCCTGGCTATCTGCTCAGAAATAGCTCCGGGCAGGCACGGGGGACCATGTGGGACACTGGGATTCAAACCAACCACCTTTGGTCCTGGGTCGGCTGGATCGGCTGTTTGCAAGGCAAACACCACTGTGCTATCTCTCCGGGCCCTTTTCTACTTTATTTTACATTCCTCTGTCCATATAGAAATATACTTTGGTTTTGTAGCATAACTTTTAAAGAAATGGTAGCTTGATCACAGCATCCTTAATTAGACATTTAATAAATAGTCAACATGTACTTCCCAACAGTCTAGAGTGATGATTATTAATATTAGTGAATGATCTTTTTACCCCCCCCTTTTTTTTTTTTAACAGAATCTGAGTTAAATTCAGGACATTCATATAGCTTATCTTTATTTTCTATTTCCTTTGGGCCTCAGGTCCTAAGATTCCTTACCTGCTTATAGTTACTAGCTTAGTTTTAATTCTGGTTTTGAGTCTGTAAACTTCAAACCTCTCTTCAAACCTGAATGAAGTCTCACTGGGTTAAGTACTCTTGGCAAAGCATTCACTTTATTGAGTTTTGTCACTCTGTCCCACTACACTCCTTCAGGCCTTGTGGGTTGTTTGGGAAAACTCTGCTGTAAATTTTAAGGATGCTCCTTTGAATGTAAATTCCCCTTTTGATCTTGCTGCCTATCTCTGGTATTCTTTTTAAATTTATTTTTATTCATCTATTTATTTATTTATTTATTTATTTATTTTTGGTTTTTGGGTCACACCCGGCAGTGCTCGGGGGTTACTCCTGGTTCCATGCTCAGAAATCGCTCCCGGCAGGCACGGGGAACCATATGGGGCACCGGGATTGGAACCGATGACCTTTTGCATGAAAGGCAAACGCCTTACCACCATGCTATCTCCCGGACCCCTATCTACTTATTTATTTATTTATTTTTTTATTCTTTGTATTATGACTAGGATATGCCTTGAGGTGCTCTTTTTCTTTCGATCTCTTTTATCTTTTAGCTGGTACTCTTTCTGTATGTAGCATTTGGTTGTATGCACTCTTTAGCTCTGTAATAATGTCCTTGACTGTTGATTCTTCATGGAGAATCTTTCCCTTGACCTTTGGGACTTCAATGCTTTTATGATGTTTCTGTTGAGTCTATCCCAGATTTTTATTTTCATTTATTCATATTCTTTGAGAATTTTTTACATCATCTGATCATTTGTTTTTAGGCTCTTTTCCAACCTCTTCTGTTGTATGGAGTTGTTATGTATCTTATCTTCCAGCTCACTGATTCTATCTTCAGCTGCTATTATGATGCTGTTGAAGCTTTCCAGTGAGGTTTCATTTTGCTTACCAAATTTTACAATCCTTTTATTTCATTTGAAATGTTCTCATTTCTGCTTTCATATTCTTTTGATTCTTATTTGTGATGCATTCAGTTCATTCCATTATTTCTCTGAGCATTCTCCAGATTTCTTTTCTATAGTCTTTATTGGAGAAACTATTTAGTTGGCCATTGCTTATTGGGTTGGCAGAGCTACTATCATTCTCTAAATGATGATGTTCTGCGTTGTTTCCCCATTGTGTCCTTTGCAGTGTGGTGGTTTCTACTTGTTGTGGTGGAGTTTATTTAATAGAAGATATGTATATGACTGTGAACTGAGGCTTGGAGAGAACCCACCATGCTGCTGGTCAGCCCTCTTGCTGGTTCCCCTCAAGGCGATAGGCAAGTCACTGGCCACTGCCTCCTCCATGGTACTGGGGAGTGCACCACCAGCTTAGTTTTAACTATTTCATGTTTCTGTTATTTTTCTCACATCAAATCTTTTCATAAAAAGGTCCTTCATATGTCATTTGATTAATTCCATTACTTCACAACTTAATGCATTCCTAATAAATTTCCAAACACTAAGTTAACTACATGGTGTGACATTAGTTAAGAAAATATGCTTTGGGCTTTCTTAAATCTTTAGTTTTTCTGGGAAGCCTTGTCTAAAATTCCCATCATTTTAGTTTTTTTTCTATTCTATGCCACCTATGTAGGTAATTCTAAAAATTTACTATTTCAAGCACTTCTTTGGACTGGAAGTTTTAGGTTAGGCTATCTTATTTATTCTTTTGCCCCCACCCTTGCTTAATGTCTGATAAAATTAAATGTTAATAATAATCTACTATAAAAAATAGACCCTCCTCCATTGATTTTGAAATTTGTTACATTGCTTGATTAATTGAGATGGATGGTGGCAGGGATTGAACTCATGCATTAAAAGCATTTACTTTATCATTTATTCACATCCCTAACCACTGAATTATTTTTGTGGGATTTTGTTTGTTTGTTTGATTTTGGGCCACACCCTGTGACTCCTGGCTACGCGCTCAGAAATTGTTCCTGGCTTGGGGGACAACATGGGATGCTGGGGGATAGAATCACAGTCAGCCCTAGGTCAGCGGTGTGCAAGGCAAATGCCCTACCAATGTGCCTCCGCTCCAGTCCCATGCACTAAATTATTTACAAAGAATGACTGAATTATATGGTTACTGGTATGGATGAACTCTCAGGATTTTTAGGACTGTTGTAATGTGTTTGTTTCACAGTGAATCTAATGTCTACACATAGGAGTTATGAGAGTAGCCCTCTTGTGAACAATGCTTTTCAAGGTCCAGAGAGTATAGCAGGCAGAACACTTGTTATCCTGTACATGGCTAACCTCGGTTTCAGCCTTGACACCATAATGGTCCCCCAAGCACTGCTAAGGGAAAAATCCCTGAGCACAGAGTCAGGAATAAGCCTTGATAATTTGTCATTTATGGCCCAGAGATTCCCCCTAAGTGTGGTCTCTCTCTCTCTCTCTCTCTCTCTCTCTCTCTCTCTCTCTCTCTCTCTCTCTCTCTCTCTCTCTCTCTCTCCTCTCTCTCTCTCTCCCCCTTTCCCTCTCTCTCCCTCTCTCTCTCCCTCTCCCCCGTCCCCCAAATCACAATACAGACCTGGTGCATTTACTGTACCTTCTCTTTCTATACAGCCAGTGTAAAGAACACAGACTGTGGTAAGAATTGGAAGGCCTTATCTTTTCCCCCCCCCTTTTAAATTTGTTTTTTGTTTCTTTTGGCCACACCCATTTGATGCTCAGGGTTTACTCCTGGCTAAGCACTCAGAAATCGCCCCTGACTTGGGGGGACCATATGGGATGCTGGGGGATCAAACCGCGGTCCTTCCTTGGCTAGTGCTTGCAAGACAGACACCTTACCTCTAGTGCCACCTCACTGCCCCCCCCTTTTTGATTTTTTAAATACATGTACACATATATAAAATCCTTCACCAGTGCAACATTCCCATGACTAATACCCCAAGTGTCCTTCCTCCCCACTCCACACTGGCCTGTACTCTAGACAGGCTTTCTACTTCCCTCATTCAGTCACATTTTGTTATGATAGTTCTCGGTGTAATTATTTCTGTGACTGCACTAAACGATCCCTGTGGTGAGCTTCATGTCAGGAGCTGGACTCTCCAGTCCTCCTGTAAATGTGGTCTCCTGCCAGAAACTTAGCAGATTAGATTAAGGAAATTATCTGTTTGGGGGGGGGGGAGAGAGAGAGAGAGGGAGAGAGAGAGAGAGATATTGAAATTTAAGGAGCTTGCTGTACTCCCCATTTTTTCCTAGTTCAAGATCTCTAGCAACATGCATGTTACTCCAAATACTGCCAAGAGGCCTAAGTGATAGCTCAGCGGGTAAGGTGTTTTCCTTGAAGGCTGCCAACAGGTTTGATCCCCAGCATACTGTATGGTTCCTCGAGCCTTCCAGGACTAATTTCTGAGCACAGAGCCAGGAGTAATCCCTGAGCATTGCTGGATATGACTCCAAAACAAAATAAACAAACAAAATAACCCTAAAAAGGAAATGTTACTGAGGCTCACTCCAGAGCAAAAAGCCAGATATAATCCCTGGCCCAAATACCTTTTTCATCCTGAAATAAAACAAAAAGTAAATTAGAAAGAAGATAAGAATGAAAACAAGAAAATTCCTGTTTTTTTAAGGTTCTTTTTGAATCTATAAAGTTGCTGAGCTGTGTATTATTCCATGAATCATATTATTCCATGGAGCTGCATATTATTCCTTCATACTTGAATGAGAGTCTGCCTAGTTTTTAATCTTTATGATGAGGATATACCTTTGGGTGATTTTATTTTGTTATCTCCCTCCCTTCCTTCCTTCCTTCCTTCCTTCCTTCCTTCCTTCCTTCCTTCCTTCCTTCCTTCCTTCCTTCCTTCCTTCCTTCCTTCCTTCCTTCCTTCCTTCCTTCCTTCCTTCCTTCCTCC